>APFE030610028.1:243136-321108 GCA_000404065.3 Pinus taeda
CCTCTTTTATAGTCTTAGGCCTTTCACAATACCATGGTCCAAAACCATAATAACACAATACCATGAACCCAATACTTGGGATCAACACTTTTGGATGCAATACCACGGACCAAAACCATAGGATCAAAAACTGTAGGACCAATATGATGAACCAACCATGAAAGTGCGTGAACTTTTCTCCACATGAAATAAAATTTTCTCTGCATAAAATTCCGTGAACTTTTCTCCACATGAAATAAACTTTTCTCTGCATAAAATTCCGTGAACTTTTCTCTACATGAAATAAACTTTTCTCTGCATAAAATTCCGTGAAATTTTCTCTACATGAAATAAACTTTTCTCTGCATAAAATTCCATGAAATTTTCTCCACATGAAATAAACCTTTCTCTGCATAAAATTTCGTGAACTTTTCTCCACTTGAAATAAACTTTTCTCTGCATAAAAGTTCGTGAAATTTGTTGCACTATAATTTATCATCTGAGATGAGTGGGTTGACATCAAGTACAACATATGTATCATAATTCCAACAAACGATTCTAAGTGTAATTCTTATTTGCATTCAGTTTCAAATGATTTCGGAACAAGTTGCATAGAATTGCAGAGTGTGTCAAAGAGTATTTCTTCCATAGATAGTTCTTTTCAAAATTGTGTGAATTGCATTGAAGAGTTAGCCTTTAGTGATTGCAACGATTCATCATTAGATAACCTCTAGATTCACTACACATATTGTGCTGGCACTCTTGAGATAAAAATACTTACCTCGGGTTGACAACTAATGTAGGGATTAAGATTTCCTATAAAAATACATCTTAGTGACCCAACATTTTGGCGCCGTTGCCAGGGAGAGTGTTTCAAGTGAATTTTTTTATTTCTTTGCTGAGGATAATTGGGTTTTAAAAATAGAAGGTAAGAACCTACGTATCTAGCAAGCAAAGTGCTTGCTTACCTACCCGATTTACAACAAAACTTTAGAGGTTAAATAGGAATTTGTTTTTATGAATGACTAGAAATAAAAAGATAGAAAAAGAGCAGAATCCTCCAACAAAACCCACAAAACCCAAAGGATCGGTGAACCTTGGGAGAATGACCTTTATAGACACAATCGTAAGAAGAGCAGAGTCTCAAGCATCAATAGGATTCCAGGATATACCTGGAAAAAGTTCTACTGTTATCCCTCAAGTAGTAGGCTCACCATCTGCAACTCATGCTGAGATTCAAAGACAAGTAGGAGGATCAGAACAGAGTTTTTAAGCTACAATAAGTTTACACTTTGATCCTCTACAAGAGGGAAAATCCTGTAACTTAAGAGAAGGAAAAGGAGAAACTATTGGGGCTGCTAAAGTAGAACCACAACTGTCTGAATAAGGGTCTCATGATATTCTAGGCCTAGGAAGTGTTGTAAATCCATCTCGAGTTTCTAATTCTTTGCTTACTCCAAAAGCACCCCTTGAAATCCCCGAAGATCATTGGCACATCTTTGATCAAATGGCAGATCAGCCACACCAAGGTCAAACCTCGACATTAGAGTACCCCATGGTCAACCAAGTGGCAAATGCCCCTATGAAGGCTATTCCTCTGTAGAGCATCCCAACCTTCCATGGGATGATCACAGAGGATATTGATGCTTTCCTATTTGATTTTGATGTCCTCTGTAGAGGGTATGACTATACCACCAACCCCCAAAAGCTAAAACTATTCCCTTCCACTCTGAAAGGGGAAATTTTAAGATCATTTATGGGTCTAGGTGGGAGAATCGTTAATTCTTGGGACAAAATGAAAACCTCCTTCCTCAAAAGATACTAGGACTTTTGTAAAACTAGGGAACTAAAATATGAGATTTTTCAAGATGACTGCAAAAGATAATGAAACACTAGAAGAATATGTAGAATGATTTAATAATAATTTGCAAAGGTCTCCACACACTGCCCTACAAAAATAAGTCATAATAGATATCTTGATTAAAGGAATGAAAGAGGAATGGGTAGAAACTCTAAACTTAATGGGAAAAGGAGATATTTCTTGGGAATATTATGATGAAATTATTCATTTATGTATCATGTGTTCGCGGGGAAGCACACATACAGGAGCAGCTAGTCGAGATCCCATGAGAAGAGGAAGCAGACCACATAGTGGAGGTGTAAGACGAATGGAGATCGATAACCTCTTGGAAGATTTTAAGATGGACATCCTAGGCACTCTTACAACACAACTGGACATCCTCAGGCTAAACAAAAACAAGCTTTAATAGAACAAAATTTAGCCATCGTCTGCCCATGTTGTCGAAAGAACCACAACCAACGAGAATTCCTATTAGACATGGTTCAGACGTGCACCATCTATACTAAAGATCAAGACACTGAACAATGTCCATCATTACCCAGGCTAAAAGTAGTATTCAAAGAAGTAGAAGAAGAAATAGAACTGGTATATCTGATGAACCAATGTCGATAATGGCAAGCTAAACCTACAGGTATGTCACAAGACACACCCCAATTCTTTCCTTCCTCGTAGTTTAATCAATAGCAGAACCTTGGGGCAGCCTGGCAAGGCCAATCACCCTACCCAAATTGGCAGAGCCCACCATTCGCTATGACATCCTAGCCAACACAATCTTTTCCAGGAAATGGCTGGCCGAATTCTCCTTTTACTCCTGTTTGGCAAGGCAATCCTTATCAATCCTAGTGTCTTGAATCCACCTCCCAAAATCTGAATTGGTCTACAAATTGGCAGAGACCTCTGGGGATATCTGATGTACCTATGGGGATGGGCCCTCTGCCTCAATTTTCACTTTTAGCTCCTTATACATTACAACAAAATTCTCAACCTCTTCTGCGACCACAGTTACCAACTTAGCCAAACCCGAATCCTAATAACAGACCAGTCCAATTGGTATAGATTATTGAAAACCTAGAGTATGAGATTGAGCAGAAATAATGTAATGAGCTCAGATTGAGGTTAGGGTGTGTCATCACCCCTGAGGAAAATAGGGACCAGCCTTCAATTGAAAATGTAACACCACAAATACATATTCCATCACCTGTACATGTTCCACCACTTGTAAATAATACTGAACCAAAGCAATGGGAAGAAACATATCAGCATGATGACCCTGAAAAACTTATAGTCACTTCTCCTCCATTCCCCGAAAGGATAACGATACCTAAACTGATCGCCTACCCTAATTTTGATCTTGTAGGGGAACTAAAAAATTTGTGTATTAAGATCCCTCTCCTTCAGGCCATTCAAGACATTCCCATCTATGCCAAAATAATCAAAGAATTGTGTGTAAGGAAGCCTGTGAGGAAGGTAAAAACCTCACCCACTATCCATGTCATAGGAACCTTGTCTGATTTACTCTTAGGAGAGGAAACTCCAATAAAGTATGAAGATCCTAGAAAACCAATAGTAATAGTTTAGGTATATGGCTGCTCTTTTCCAAATATGCTAGTTGACCTAGGAGCCACCATTAACATATTAAAAACAGAAATTTTTCAAGCACTTGGTATTATAGCCTTAGAACCAACCACTACTTTATTAGAACTTGTTGACCAATCAGTGGTATGACCAAAAGGAACTTTACAAGATATCATAGTTTTTGTTGACTCATGGGAATATCCAGTAGATTTCCTGGTTATAAACCCAAGGAGTAGGTTGGATGGGCATCCTTTGATTCTGGGTCGACCTTGGTTGGAAACAGTTGATGCATATATTGGTTGTCGAGAAGGTAGAATGACTATTACAAAGGGGGATGTGATAAAAAATCTAGTGTTATATCCTCATGCCAAGCTAAGTTTTCCCATTGTAAAAATATCTAAGCAGCCATCGATGTACCTGGAAGAGAGCATCCGTTCACCACACACAATAGCGGAGGCACTGGAATTTAAAGATCAGAATAAACATGAAGTTATCAACAATTTTGTAAATCAGCCAGCTAATGTGAGTAATGTACAGTGTCACATTTTGAAAACAATCCTTGATAACAAATCCATGGAAGATCCCCTAAAGGATGTAGACGACTAGCATATTCAGACGACTGTTGTTCATAACAACAAACTAGTTGAGATTGAGCCAGGAAAAGTTCTAAATATCAATGTTGATCTGGATAGCGAAAAACAGCTAAAGCTTATCCAGGTATTGTAGAAAAATAAAGGGGCTTTTGCATGGGATTATCCTAATATCAAAGGGATAGACCCACAGCTATGTAAACACCACATTTATACAGAGAAGGATGCTCGACCCATCCAGCAACGGAGGTTGAACCCACACCTCAAGGATATCATAAAAGAGGAATTGCAGAAGCTACTGGATCTAAACTTCATTTATCCTATCTCAGACAGTAAATGGGTTTCTCCATTGGTGGTCATCCCTAAGAAAAATGGGAAGTGGTGTATTTGTCTAGACTATTGAGAGCTAAACAAGGCAACAATGAAAGATCACTTCCCCCTCCCATTCATTGATCAGGTCCTTGATACGTTGTCAGGGAAGCAGTTCTTCTCCTTTCTAGATGGCTTCATTGGTTACAATCAAATTCGGGTTGCCCCTGAGATCAGGACAAAACAACCTTCACTTGTCCTTGGGGCACATTCGCATACAGGGTATTTCCATTTGGCTTATGCAATGCCCCAGCCATGTTTTAGAGAGCTATACTAAGCATCTTTGCCGATCTAATAAATGAAGGACTAGTGGTATATATGAATGAATTTAATCCATATGGGGATGATTTTGACCAAGGGCATGATCCTGGGACATTAAATCTTTGCAATAGGAATATAGGTAGATCTAGAAAAAATAAAGGTAATTCTTTTACTGCCTACCCCTTTCACCCAAACAGAGGTACGTAATTTTCTAGGATATGCAAGTTATTATCGCAGGTTTATCAAGAATTTTTCACAGATTGTGGCACCCTTATACACTCTAACTGGAAATGTTGATTTCAATTGGTCTGAAAAGTGTGACACAACTTTTGCAGGTTTAAGGAAACTAGTCTCAACAACACCAGTATTATGTGGACCAAACTGGGAGTTACCTTTCCACATCTCCACGAACGCATTAGATGTAGCTATAGGCACTATCCTCGGCTAGGAGGAGGAAAAGAAACCTTATGCTATATATTATATTAGCAAAAATATCACTCCCACAGAACTCAATTTAGTGACAAAAAAGAATTCTTAGCTATTATTTATGCAATAAGCAAATTTAGACACTATATAACTAGCTACCAAGTCTTTGTGTACACTGATCACTCTACCATTCGGTATCTAGCTAATAAAACAATCACAATTGATTGAGTAACACGGTGGCTATTGCTTTTGTAGGAGTTCGACACTACTATCAAAGATAGTCCAGGGAAGGAAAATCCAGTTGTTGATTTTCTATCTCAAATCCCAAAGGTTAATGATCAACTAGTGGTAGATGACCAATTTTTCAGATGAACACCTGTTTGTCGTGGCAGTTAAGATACCATGGTATGAAAATGTGCAAAATTATCTAGTAGTAGGGAAGCTACCTAAACATTTAACGACAAGAGAAAGAAAACTGATTGTTCAGCGTAGCGCCCGGTTCTCTTCGATAGGCAGATATCTTTTTCATACAAGGGTTGACATGTGTATATGCAGATGTATCCGTAAGGATGAGATCCATGACATTATGAAGGCTTGCCATGATGAACCCTTTGGGGGGAATTTCGTAGACTGGAGGAAAGGAAATAAGGTATTACAAATGGGCTATTATTGGCCCACTATTTTTAAGGACGCTAAAAAATACGCCCAAGCCTATGACAGTTGCCAAAGAATGGGCCAGCCTGGCCAATCTGATGAAATGCCTCTACGGCCACAATTAGTCATAGAATCCTTCGAGCATTGGGCATTGGACTTCATAGGTCCATTCCATCTGCCATCCAATCAAAAGGCCTACATACTGGTAGCCACGAATTATGTGACAAAATGGGTGAAAACAATAGATTTACCAAGAACCACAGAGGAAGCAGTGATTAACTTCCTTTTTGGGCTATTTGTGCGGTATGGATTACTATGAGAAGTGATCACAAATGGGGGAAAGCAATTCATAGGGCACAAGATTACTGCCACTCTCAGAAACCATCATATCATGCACAAGATCACTTCTCTGTATCACATGCAAGTGAATGGCTAGGTTGAAAGCACCAATAAGGTTATAGAAGCAATTCTGACCAAGACAGTCTCAGCACAACGGCGAGACTGGGTTTCTAGACTGCTAGAGGCCTTTTGGGCCTATTGTATGACTTCGAGGAATACTACTAGATACTCTCCCTACTAGTCTGTGTTCGGTAAAGAACCAATTTTTCCAATTGAATTCGAAATAAAGACTCTAAGGACGGCCCAAGAAGTGGGTCTGGATTTAACTGAAGCCCAAACCAAGCGTCTTCAGCAGATTAACAAACTAGATGAAGCTCGATTACTTTCTTTGCAACAAACTGCAATAATACAGTAGCAAAGGGAAAAATGGCATGACAATCTTATCAAGAAGAAAACGTTTCAAAAATGGGATTGGGCACTTCTGTATGATTCCATATTCCAAGACCTCCTGGGCAAGTTGCAAACAAGATGGCTCGACCCTTATGAGATTCAAGAGGTACATAACAATGGTACTCTTATCTTGACTACCATAGATGAATCTGGCCATTCCTTTAAGGTAAATAGGCATCGCGTGTGCCTCTGTCATCAACCACTTACCAAGGAGTCTTTCTGCAAGCAGGTATGCAAGGACCCCTCCATGCAAATTCTAGCTGCAGGGAATGATAACCCAAAAACTTTTCCTTTAAAAAATTGAAATTGCTTGAGAAATTTTAAATAATGTACATACCTTTGTAGGCGTCACCATGTAAATATGAATTTTTTTTTAGGAAGTTTCATTTTCCTCTTCTTTGTTTTTTTTTTGTTTTTTTTTTTATGTTCAAACAATTGAAAGTTTTTTGTTCAATTAATTAAACATCATGTTTTCCTTGTGTTGTATTTTGTTGTTCAAACAATTGAATGTTTGACGTTCAATTGATTGAATAACACCTTTTTTCTTCTTATTTTTTGTATTTCGCTGACCAAACAATTGAACGTTGGTTGTTCAATTGATTGAACAACACATTTTTCTTTTTCGTATTTCGTTGTTCAAACAATCAAATGTTTGTTGTTCAATTGATTGAACAATACTTCTTCTTTTTTTGTATCTCGTTGCTCAAACAATTGAACTTTTTCCATTCAATTGATTGAACAACACACTTCCCTTTTTGTTTTCTGTTGTTCAAACAATCGAACGTTTGTTGTTCAAACAATCAAACTTTTGTCATTCAATTGAGTGAATAGCACAATTTCTTCTTTGTTTTCATTGTTCAAACAATTGAATGTCTTCCGTTCAATTGATTGAACAACCCATTTTGTTCTTTTTTGTTTTTCATTGTTCAAACAAATGAACGTTTGTCGTTCAATTAATTGAACAACACATTTTGTTTTTTTGTTTTTTTTTCTTGGTGTTCAAACAATTGAATGTTTTTTGTTCAATTGATTGAACAATACAACTTTCCTTTTTCATTGTTGAAACTATTGAACGATTTCCATTCAATTAATTGAACAACGTATTTTTTCTCATTTGTTTTCACTGCCCAAACAATTGAATGATTACCATTCAATTGATTGAACAACATACTTTCCTTTTTGTTTTTTGTTATTCAAACCATTGAACAATTGTCGTTCAATTGATTGAACAACACAATTTGTTTTCATTTGTTTTTCGTTGTTCAAACCATTGAACAACTGTCATTCAATTGATTGAACAAAACAAATTTTTTTCATTTGTTTTCACTATTCAAACAATTGAATGCCTGTCATTCAATTGATTGAACATCACATTTTGTTTTTATTTTGATTTCATCGTTCGAACAATTGAATGATTGTCATTCAATTGATTGAACAACACTTTTTTGTTTTTGATTGATTTTGTTGTGCAAACGATTTAATGATTGTTGTTCAATCAATTGAACAACACTTTTTTCTATTTTGATTTTTCCAATTGAACGATTGTTGTTCAATTGATTAAACAACACCTTTTAATAAGCTGAATTGTGAATTTTTCTCATTTTTCTCTTAATCATTATGCCATTTTCTTCTTCTTTTGTATTGCAAATAAGCACCATTTGCATTGATTTGTGCCTCTTCTAAAGAAAAATGGTAATAACAATATCATTATGACTTTTAAAAGCCTTTTGTTGCTTATCTTTATCCATAAGTTAATACGGTGTATCTTTACAATGACTGTCTGAACATCTTTTCTTTTGGACACATCATGAAATAATCCATTATCCTGAATCCATGTTGGCCTATGTTTACACTCCCAAATTTATCAAAATCATTGATCTAATGATAAGGGGATAAGTGTATAACACTTTCATTGGCATATTTTTACTTCTTACACCATCCCTAACTCTTAAGGAGCAAATGAGCCTCCCTTTTTCTACAAAAAGAATTCCAAAAGAAAAAAACATAGAAAAATGCTTAAAACATTGTAAAAAGAGGATAGGGGGTCTCACCACGAGCCAGCCTACCATGATCATAAGGATGTAATAGGTGACATTCCAATTTCGCTACCAAACTAAGGCAATGACCTTCTTGATAATTAATATGTCATAAGAACAGGGGGTCTCTTCACGAGCGAGCCTGATCATTTTGTTACACCCTGGTGAGTGGCACTATGGCTATTTGGTCACCATGTCAGCATAGTGGTATCTTTGTGAAAAAATAAAGAAAAATTAACTGTAAGAAGGACTCTGGCTCATTTGGGAGGGTTAAAAATCAACCCTGTCGATGCTATGAATGCTTGCTGGCAGCAGTGGCTCTGCTTTTGGTATTGGAGTATCATCTTATATTGCCATATGAAATCTACCTCTTATCACCTATGACTTTATTTCTAATGAGAATTTCCATTTGGTAGCAATTTTACAAGCCGAATAGCATGGTGACTTTAATCTATATTTATTCTATTCCATATCTCCACGCATTAAATGACAATCATTAAATATATACCGTCGATTATGCTGATGTGATTCATTACGCTCATGGTAAAGATCTTTGACATAATGACTTAAAATTGTTGTTTTATTTGATTTGGCCAATTCGCATCTGACAACTGATATTTCTTAAATGCTTTACTAATTTACGTGCTGTGTTTTAGATTGGTTGCTGACATTTATTTCACATTATTCTATTTTCTTGTTTTCTGCGTGATGAAAGGACATGGACACCCTTTTCTCGTCATACGGGGCATGGCCTACATATGCACAACACATATCCTAGTTATGGATAACTTTGTGACAATCATTCGAATTACCTCCGGAGTACGAACTGCATGATGAGCATGATTGTGTAATAATTAGCAGGAAATTCGGATTGGACGAAGAATGGAAACCATTATGGTGGGCATTCGAACTTACAATTTTGCGTTAAGTATGGCTGAAAAGATAAACGACTTAACTAAAAACGATAATAATTATCGAAGCGTCATCATTTCCTTGATAATCGTTGTAATATGCACTGTTGTTGTTTTGCATTACAAGGGTAAAACACAATTGTATACAAAAGAACTAGCGTCAAGTGCAGTAGCTATGTGCAGAAGAGCAATCCGGAGTGAACCTCCAATACTGATGGTGTCGGGTCAAGCTCACAAAATCCTTGAACACGCTGGTTGGCTATAGTATTTAAACAGATTGCAGGGATTCCATGAAGAGCTAACGCTGGAATTTCTGCAAAATCTATAGAACGGTAGTATAGTGGTCAAAGGCATAAGCATGATGGTTTCTGAAGAAGTCCTAGCCGAAGTCACCAGACTTCTAGCAGAAGGGGAAAAATGGGCAGATAAATGTGTCTTTTTATACAACACAATTGAAGCATTCCAGGCCAGGTGAGCGGCTAGTACGAACAGGGAAAGGAATTCATCCTTTGGCATTGTAGCAACCATGGCAAGAATTGGCAGTCATTGTCCAAAGATATATCACCTATGACGGCCGACATGATGTGGTAAAGCCCTGACAACTGAAACTTCTAACCATTTTAAAGCAAATAATTCTAGTTAATTTACCATTTTATCTGAATTCCCTGTTACATGATGTTTCCTGATAGGTAAGGACAGCCAAGGACCCACATAGTGTAGTCAACCATTATGGGTTAATTAATTTAATTATCAAAAATAGATTGGCACAACAACAATTAACATGGGATAGTATCATAAATCCCACCTTGGCTCCACCCCAGAAAAATGCGGAAACAGAGAAGCAAGGGGCAAGAAACCTAGACCCAAAGAGAATACTAAAGAGAAACAGTCCCTCTGCACCCCTAGAATCATCTAAGTGTAGGCACGCTATGCGAGTAAAGTCCCAATGGCACATCCCAATCTAAGCAGAGGAAGTTGGACCATCCCACACACCTTCTCTTAGTCCGCAAGACCCTCCTTTGCAAGACTATGAGGAGGAAGTGGCCAGGGTTTTGGGAAGCATGGGAGTGTTTACCGAAGGTAGGGAGTAGCCAGGGAACATTGAAAAATAGAATTGTACCCTTTACCGGTCGGCTCCTACTGATAGTCCCAGTCATGAACAAACCCAGCCATGCACTAATGCCATGGAGGAATAGAGGGAGTCAATTCTTGCTATGGAAACACCCCTCCAAGCCAAGGAGCATAAAGGAGAAGCCAAAAAAAAGGAAACTCAAATAGTAGGCATCGGTCCAGTGGACCCCCCAGTAGAAAACCCTAAAGATGAAAACTTGAGAGACACAAATCAACAAGCGGTACTCCCTTTTCAAAGTCCCCTATGGATGAGGCCTACTAAGGAGGAGACCACGAGAATGATAATTTTTCAAAAGATACCACTGCATTGGGATCTCCTGAAAACAAAATACATAATAATTATGAGTTGAAAAGAGAAATTCCAATAGAAAACACAGTTCCAATTGGGAACATCCCTGATGATGACATGGTACAGCCTGTACAAGAAGTAGAGGATAACGTAGCTTCATATGAAGGCCCTAGAGTAGAGAAACCCTACAGAGATAAGCTTAGAAAGATGCTTAGGAAGTACAGAAAACAGAAGCAAGTAATTAGGCAGCTGAAATATTGGTTAAAAGAAGCAACCAGAACCAGGAAATTAAAAGTGGAAATGGAAATTGCAGGAATGCAAACAGAACAATGTTCTACGAGGGATCCCGAGACTCAGACAAAGTTTCTTGAGGTTTGTCCAAAAGAAACCCAGACTGAGCCAGCTATGATAGAAGACATTGCCATGCAAACTAAGGAGCCATGTATGTTTTCACAAGGAACTCAAACGGACCACCCCACTACGGACATTGTTGTCCAAACAAATGTTGAAGAAGATGTTCGAATTGATTGTATAATTCAAGAAGCAGTTAAAGTTTCTATGTAGACTAACCCTGTGGAGACCCAGGATGCAAAGGCCCAAACAGATGAAACACCCCTATACACCCACCTGGTAAGAGAGGTCGTCATCAGAAAATTACAGAATGAGCTACTGATGGTTCACCAAAAATTGGCTTAGCACAAGGAAAAGGTGGTCCCTCTGCATGAACATAAAGTGTTAAAGAAGAGATTTGAAGCACTTACCAGGACTGAAGATGAGACCTTTGCTCAATATAAGGCTAAGCAAAAGAAGGTTGAAATACTAGAGGGTCAATTGCAAAAAGCCAGAGAGCAAATGGAGACTGTCTGCTCTCTCTATTCAAACACCCTATCTTGTCGAGCCCTCGCCATAAATTATGCTTTATTTCTCATGGAAAGATACCTCTTGTTAAAAGTTAAGGTTGTTAAGGCTGGTAAATCGGCAGAGATCAAAACCACTCCTGACTTTATCAAATGATTTAGAGAGCATGATGAGAAGGTTCAACACCTCCTTTGTGAACTCTATATGCATAATTTTGTTTTAGAAGATGACAGGGACAACCACCTTGCCCCTTTTATAGGATACATTCAATTTCAGGCATTCCTCTCATTTGCTACCAATAAGCTAAAACGGACCAAGGCTCACAACACTTTCAGAAGGCATGAGTGTGGCATTGACCTATTGGTTAGAGGGGAGCCTACATGGCCATTACTCCTATTTGTCAAGCATAAACAATTTATGAAAAAAGATGGTGTCTTAGCCAAATTAGGTCCACTCCATACTAATATCATTCAGGCTGGAAAGAAATACTTCCAGGACATTAAAGAAGAAACCTTGGCTGCATCAAGGCAGAGGTGGGAAGTCTCTAGTAACATAGTGAAGGGTCGAGAGCCATTTGGATATTAAAACTTCCAAGCCGCCTCTTCCTGTTTTTATAAATATAGCAATATGGTTTTAACAATGGGGCCAGATTGGATAGGATGTCAGTACAGAACCCCAATCAGATGGCACCCTTCTTATCAATATCGTAGTGATTACAACTTGAAGGATGATGAGGTAACACAGGCCTTCACTGTCCTTAAGCAAAAGAATGGTTTTAGGAATTACGAGGAGGAAGTATATCCTACTTATCCCCTCACTCAATTGCATCTAAACTATACACTTGCACGAGGACGTGCAACAAGGTAAGCTGGGGAGTATGATGGGACAGGAAAAAGGTATGATTTCCATTCATAAAATGCTTCATTTATTGTTCATCCTTATACGATTATCTCTGTTTATAGATTAAAATGAGGAAAATACTAGCTAAATTTGGATGGAACTATTTGGTGATAGAATAGGCAAATTTAGAATGAAAAACTAGTTCTTTGCTATCTTTGTATGCAGAGATACGGATTGAGCAAAATTTTTTCAGTTGGCAGAACAACACGAGACCATAAATGGGAAAAGATATAGCATCTTGGGTAGACAAGGAAGCGGAAGATCAGTTTGAACATTCCTATTTTATCACATGATCAGATTTTATATTGCGAAATCCTCGGGATCCCCTGATCCTGAGGATTCGCTTTTATCCAGTCTCTCTTTTATGTTATATATAGGACTGAAAGGCAATTAGAGACAGTTCAGACTTTTGATAATATGTATTATTCTTTTTGAAAACATATACGTTGTTATATCAGTGACTCTGAAAGTTGTTACTTGAAATTAATGAAAGAATGTTGCGTTTGATACATCTTCATATTCTGAGTTCTTATTAAGCAGAAGCTTCTGGTGACTCTGTGCCCAGTCACAAGAAGTTCCACTACTCCTTTGTGTTATAATTTTATATTTAGTCTTGGTTATTGATTTAATGTTCAGTTATTTCATTTGTCATGAAGGTTTGTGATATTTATTCATATTGCTATTCAATTAGATTCAGAGTGAAGCCGTGAGATATACTTAAAGTAGCGCTTTGATTGGAATGAGTGAATTTGTGTTGATAGCATATTGTTGTTCATTTGAATAGATGTTATCATAGATCTTGAGAGATAAGACTGATTAACTTCTACAGATTGCAATATGGATCGTTTGCTATTTAGGAATCCTTTATCGCTATTTGTTGTTCAATTACCGATTATTGATTGTTGTTCATTTATTGTTGTTGTTCAATTGGGAAATGCAGATTGATTTGGGTTGTTATAGATTAACAGTGTTGATTCAATAGTTATATTTTCTTTACTTGATTGAGTATGATTAGTCTTAAGTTTATTTGAATGATTCTAAGTGTAATTCTTATTTGCATTCAGTTTCAATTGATTTTGAAACAAGTTGCATATAATTGCAGAGTGTGTCAAAGAGTATTTCTTCCATAGATAGTTCTTTTCAGAATTGTTTGAATTGAATTGAAGAGTTAGCCTTGAGTGATTGCAATGATTCATCATTAGATAACCTCTAGATTCATTGCACATATTGCATTGGCACTTTTGAGATAAAAATACTTACCTCGGGTTGACAACTAATGTAGGGATTAAGATTGCCTGTAAAAAGACATCATAGTGACCCAACACATAGCATGCATCACCATGATTCAAGAGCAATTGCCTTGACCACTGGAGTTAAATTCACGTACCAAGTCACCAACGTCTTCTCTCCACATCACACCATGTACGTCATAAAATGGTAATATCATTATCCTCTTTTATTTAGTAGTTATTTCAATCTAACACGATATCCATTTTGATAGCCGAGGATAGCTGTCACATTTAAGCCCGGGGGGGGGGGCGAATTACATGATGACATGACCTTTGCATGACCTATGAGCATTTAAAAACTGCAACCAAAGCATGATGATCTTGTAATCATTGTCATTTAATGATCAATCATGCCAAAAAAGAGAATTATTCCTCCGACTAGACCTCCCATAACTTAGCATTAATAAGGAAACATTATTGCGTAGTATGAATCCTGATTGCAAATCCTAATTTGAAATTATTGCCTACATCACCCTTCCATTTACCCATAGCTGGAGCATTGCATCCCCATTAAGAGTGCTCAGAGGGAAGTGGAGGAGAACAGTTGCAAGGTTGGAACAACTAAGTATTGTGTCGACCGCTTCAGAACTTCTCAAGGGGGAAAAGAGAGGAGAACTAATCCCAAAAAATATTTTCCTTATGATGCATTAAATAATTACATACTAAGCTTTCATTTTAACCATGAAATTACAAGTGCATAAAGAAGAGGAAGAGAAGAATATCAAGTCACGCATAGAAGACACCGGTTTGATATCGAAGTTCATCCAGGAGGGACTACGTCTCCAGGCCTTGCTTGAATTAGTGGGGAGGCCCTATCTTCATTAGATGGAAAAATAATGAAAGTACATCAAAAGTCAAAATGACGACCTTACCTCCAAAATTGAAGAAGCCCAAAAATTTCAGATCTCTGATGGAGAAACAGATAGCACCGTTGAGTTCGTGGTGTCGAGAAATGTTGAAACCATATAAAATTTGTCAAAATCTAACAAAGTGGAAATCTGCACCTCCCCCCCCGAGTGGATAAATTGCTCAGATCATGGTTTCGGCCCCCTCTCTGCACTGCTCAAGGTTCCATCTGCATAGAAATCTATGCTCACTCCTTGGCCTCCTCCCGGCACACTCAGAAAAAGGGATGATATAAGTCTTGGTGGGCAGATTACCCAATGAAGGCTATTGGGTGAAATGGTTAAATTAGAAATTCGTTGAGGAGGGGTCGGGTGATCAAACCTCGCCCCTCCCATTTTAATACATTATTTGTTTTATTGGGTGGAAACTCCACTATTTTTGTGGCCCACACCCTTTTTTTCTGTCGGCATTTGTTTATACGTATGGGAGGTGGAGAGGGCTGCAGGGTTGATAGCCCATGCCCCCACCATAAATACAGGGCAGTTGGATTAGCTCTGGGGTAGCGGGGTCTTGGCCACCCATCCCACTATACATGAACTTCGGTTTTGGTAGTTGAGGGAGTGTCGACGTGGATCATGGACCATCGGCCCATAATTAATTTTTGTTTTTATACGATGGTTGTTGGGGGTGGCAGGGTTGGTGGCCTGCCACCGTAAAAATATATATTTTTTTGTTTTTAATTAACCCCATGGTCATTTTTGAAAATTTGAAAAATTGATGGAAGGGGTCAAAGGCAGGCCACAAATTCGCCCAAAATCTGGCCCAGGTTGGCCAGATTTTGTCCAAATTATTGCCTCCTTAAACCTGCCGAGTCACCCAAGTCAACCCTGAACTTTGACTGCTCGTAACTTTCGCTTACAGACTCGGTTTGAAGAACCATTCACACCACCACAATCACAATGACAATATCTTCAACATGAACCTGATTTGAGCACAATCCAAAAAAATCATTTTTGACCCTTCTTAAGTCCTCTTGGACTTCGGCATGTGTCTAGAGCCACCTGGATCAATCCTCCCCACTAAGGAGCTTTTGGATGCCAAAATTTATTTACACTTAGTACATTGTTTGTGTCCTTTTAAATTCACACTTTCAATCACCTGCACGCGAAACGGGTACATTCTTTTGCAATCATACACACCACACATGACTCAAAAACCCTTCCTTACCAATAGTTTATAACACACAATCATTGGCCAAGGATTACATAAAAAGTAATTAATACCTCAACTACTAATAAGGAAAGGCCAAAATATCATTATTGTGTTTTGCAGTGATGGAAGACATGCCATCACTTTTACATTTACTTGCAATGTATGATTTACAATGGTGGCCATAACAAGCTACTACCTCAAAAAAACCAACTTAATAAAGTAGACCACCGTGAATGGGGTGGATTCATTTGTTGAACATGTTCACTTTCAACTCCTCTAGCGATGCTTCCAGATCATGGAGCATCAGACACGTGCTTTGTTGGTCTCCCTCTTTGTTGCAATGACTACAACGATTCTTTTTCCTCCAAAATTTCGGGGTTGCCTTGGGGCGCTTTCCCTTAGTGTTCCTCCGATAAGTTTTCATGGGGCCCTCACTATCGCTGGACTGTGAAGAATGAATTTCATCATCTATCATTGGATGGTTACTAGCTATATTGGAGCTTCCTCCTATTTCCTTTCTGGCGTATCCAAGTCCTACACGACACAACAATTCCTCGACTTCAATGGGGTTTACAATGCCTTGACCTTTGATGCCGAGGCCCTTTCCTTGATACCCCATCTTCTTCAATAGTTTGGATCCAATCCCTGTAGTATGTTTTTCAAAAGTAGTAAATTCATCATCATGAAAATCATATGAAATCAGAGAATCGTCTTTTACCTCCGAATAGTAATACTGCAGCTTTTCCAAGGCCTCATCCTTGGCTTGCAACTAGCGTAGTAATATTTGTTTTTCTTCCCTTACCTCCTTTAGAAGCCTACTTAGCTCAGCATTGTCTACTTGGATGCAGTGGTTGATGTCCTTAAGTTCTTGGAGTCTTGCTGCGGGGAGTGCCCTTTTTGTTATGTCTTTTGAAATCCTTGATTCATTGTCGGAATCAGACCCCAAACCTATGGGTCCTCCTGCCGTGATCACAAGGGTTGTAAACATTGTTTCATCCCCGGAATCGGACCCCAAATCAATGGGCTTACCTTGTGAAAATCTTGCAGTTGTGACCTTCTCATCTTCCTCTGACTTGGAATCTTGGTTTTGTTGCACAGTGGTGATGGCCTTCTGCTTCCACTTTCTATCACTCCTTTCAGGTCTTAGCTCAGGGTATAGCTTCCAACAATTTTCTTCGTCATGCCCATCTTTCTCACAATGTGTACAAGAGGGATTTGCTCCCCTTCCCTTGGCTGCTATGGTTCTCTTTGAGTGGTGATCTCGTTCATGTGTTCCCCTATTTTCCAGATGAATGGCCTTTACACTAGCCGAGTCAATGGTAGTAGGTTCAAACATTAACAATTGATGTATAATGTAACTATGTAATGATCCAATATACTTAGTCACCACTTCAGGTGAATCTAATGATATGCCCAAGTTTAGTGCTTGTTTTCTAAATTCCTTTGTAAAGCTTTGAACATCCTGACCTCTCCCTTTCCTTAAGTATTGCCATTCCATTAAGTCTTTTTGCTTATAACCCAAGGGATAAAATTATTCCTTTAATGCAGAAATGAAACTAGGCCATGAGGAAAGAAGATTACCATCCTCTTACCACTTCACATTTTCTCTCCCACCAGACGAGAGCGGTGTCGTTCAGCCGAAGGGAGGCCAACTAGATTTTTTCCTCATCTTCCTTGATCCACTAAACCCTGCAGTAAACTTCGATTTGCATAATCCAGTTGCTTAGTTTCTCTGCATTACTTTCACCGTTAAACATAGGGAGATCAAATTTTACATTTAACTTAAAGAAAGGCTTTTTAGATGTGTTTCATGTATTCCTATGATCATGGTGACAAGAAGAGGAAGAAGAACTTTCACTTGCTGGGGGAGAAGGAGGTGGATATCCTCCATCATCTTTGTGCACTGAACCTTATCCTTCTCGAGCTTTTTCCCCCACACTCTCAAGTTTTTCAAGTCTTGAGAACATCTTCTCAACACAATCTACCATCATGTAGAAAGTCTTGCGAAAGTTTACCTCCTCTTCATATCGAACATCATTCTCCTCACCCATGTTTCTCCTCCGATCTGCACATCCTCCTTCAGGATCAAAAGAATTTAATTCGCCTTCACCTCTTCGCCACCTATTTCTGGTTAGCATGCAAACATGTAATTTGCATCCACGTAGTCCTGCTCTGATACCACTTGATCCCAACAAATATTATACGTCTGATGCATTAAATAATTACATACTAAGCTTGCATTTTAACCATGAAATTACAAGTGCATAAATAAGAGGAAGAGAAGAATAGCAAGTCACACATAGAAGACACAAGTTTGATATCGGAGTTCATCTATGAGGGACTACATCTCTGGGCCCTGCTTGAATTAGTGGGGAGGCCCTGTTTTCATTAGATGGAAAAATAATGAAAGTGCATCAAAAGTCAAAATGACGACCTTATACCTCCAAAATTGAAGAAGCCCGAAAATTGCAGATCTTTGATGGAGAAATGGACAACACCGTTGAGTTCGTGGTGTTGAAAAATGCTAAAACCATATAAAATTTGTCGAAATCTAACAAAGTGGAAATCTGCCCCACTGGAGAAATTGCTCAGATCATGGTTTCGTCCCTATCTCTGCACTGCTCTGGGTTCCACCTGCATAGAAATTTGTTCCCACTCCTTGGCCTCCTCTCAGTGCACTGGGCAAAAGGGCTGATATATCTCTTGGTGGGTGGATTACCCAATGAAGGATGTTGGGTGCAATGGTTAAATTAGAAATTCGTTGAGAAGGGGTTAGGTGATCAAACCCCACCCCTCTCATTTTAATACATTATTTGTTTTATTGGGCGGCGGGTCCGCCCTTTGTTTCCGCCAACATTAATTTGTACGTATGGGAGGTGGAGAGGGTAGTGGGGTTGACAGCTTGTGCCCCCACCATAAATACAAGGTAGTTGGATTGGCTCCGGGGTGGCGGGGTCATGGCCATCCACCCCACTATACATGCAAATTGGTTTTGGTGCTTGAGGGAGGGTCAGCGGAGGTCATGGCCCATCAGCCCATAATTAAATTTTTCTTTTATATGATGGTTGTTGGGAGTGGTGGGGTTGGTGGCCCCTACCCCAATATTTCTTTTTTTTTTTAATTAACCCAATGGTCATTTTTGAAAATTTGGAAAATTGACCAAAGGGGTCAATATAAGCAGGCCACAAATTCGCCCAGAATCTACCTAGGTTGGTTGTAATCTGGTGGCCGGATCTTGTCCAAATTGTTGCCTCCTTAAGCTTGCAGAGTCACCCAAGTCAACCCCAAACTTGGACTGCTCCTAACTTTCGCATACAGACTCGGTTTGACGAACCGTTCACACCACCGCGATCATGACGACAAGATATTCAACATGAACCTAGTTAAAGTGCAATCCAAACACTTTGATTTTTTACCCTTCATGAGTCCTCTTGGACTTCTGCATGTAGTCTGGAGCCACCTAGATTAATCCTCCCCACTGAGGAGCTTTTGGACACCAAAATCATTTAAACTTAGTACATTATTTTGCAATCATGCACACCACACATGACTCAACAACCCTTCCTTGCCAAGAGTTTATAGCACACACCCATTGGCCAAGGATTACATAAAAAGTAATTAATACCTCAACTACTAATAAGGAAAGGCCAAAATATCATCGTTGCATTTTGCAGTGATGGAAGACACACCATCACTTTTACATTTACTTGCAACGTATGAGTTACAATGGTGGCCATAACAAGCTACTACCTCAAGAAAAATCAACTTAATAAAGTGGACCACTGTGAATGGGGTGGATTCATTTGTTTAACATGTTCACCTATCAGCTTCTCTAGCAATGTTTCTAGAGCATGGAGCATCAGACACGTGGTTTGTTGGTCTCCCTCTTTGTTACAATGACTACAACAATTCTTTTTCCTCCAAAATTTCAAGGCTACCTTGGGACGCTTTCCCCTGGTGTTCCTCTAATAAGTGTTCAAGAGGCCCTCACTATTGTTGGAATGAGAGGAAGGAATTTCATCGTCTGTCGTTTGTGGGTTACTAGCTATATTGGAGCTTTCTCCTATTTCCTTTTTGGCATATCTGAGTCCTACATTACGCGACAATTCCTCAACTTCGATGCGGTTTATGATGCCTTGGCCTTTGATGTCGAGGCCCTTTCCCCAATACCCCATCTTATTCAATAGTTTGGATCTAATCCTTGTAGTATGTTTTTCAAAAGTAGCAAATTCATCATCATGAAAATCATATGAAATTGGAGAATCACTTTTTACCTCCGAATAGCGATGCTGCATCTTTTCCAAGGCCTCATCCTTGGCTTGCAATTGGAGTAATAATCTTTGTTTTTCTTCCCTTGCCTCTTGTAGAAGCCTCCTTAGCTCGAGATTCTTTGCTTGGATGCGGTGGTTGATCTCCTCAAGTTCTTGGAGTTTTGTTGTGGGGAATGGCATTTTTGTTATGTCTGTTGAAATCCTTGATTCATTATTAGAATCAGACCCCAAATCTATGGGCCCTCTTGCCGCAATCCCAAGGGCTGAAAACATTGTTTCTTCACCGGAATCGAACCCCAAGTCAATGGGCTTGCCTCATGCAAATATCGCAGTTGTGACCTTCTCATCTTCCTCTAACTTAGAATCTTGGTTTTGTTGCACAGTGGTGACGACCTTCTGCTTCCCATTTCTGTCACTCCTTTTAGGTCTCAGCTTAAGGTGTAGCTTCCAGTAATTTTCTTCATCATGCCCCTCTTTGTCACAATGTGTATAAGAGGGCTTTGCTCCCCTTCTCTTGGTTGTTGCGGTTCTCTTTGGGTGGTCATCTCGTTCATGTGTTCCCCTATTTTCCACATGAATGGCCTTTACACTAGCCAAGTCAATGGTAGTAGGTTCAAACATTAACAATGAATGTCTAATGTAACTATGTAATGTTCCAATATACTTAATTACCACTTCAGGTGAATCTAATGATATGCCCAAGTTTAGTGCTTGTTTTCTAAATTCCTTTGTAAAGCTTTGAACATCCTAACCTCTACCTTGCCTTAAGTATTGCCAATCCATTAAGGCTTTTTGCTTATAACCCAAGGGATAAAATTATTCCTTTAATGCAGAAATGAAACTAGGCCATGAGGAAAGAAGATTACCCATCCTCTTACCGCTTTGCAATTTTCTCTCCCACCAGACGAGAGTGGTGTCATTCAATCGAAGGGAGGCCAACTGGATTTTTGCCTCGTCCTCCTCGACCCGCTGAACTTTGCAGTAAACTTCGATTTGCCTAATCCAGTTTTCAGTTTCTCTACATTACTTTCACCTTTAAACATAGGGAGACCAAATTTTACATTTAACTTAAAGAAAGGATTCTTAGATGTGTTTCGTGTATTCCTATGATCATGGTGACAAGAAGAGGAATAAGAACTTTCACTTGCAGGCAGAGAAGGAGGTGGATCTCCTCCACCATATTCGTAAATTAAACCTTGTCCTTCTAGAACTTTTTCCCCTTCACTCTCAAAATTTTCAAGTCTTGAGAACATCTTCTCAACACGATCTGCCATCGTGCAGAAAGTCTTGTGAAAGTTTACCTCCTTTTCATATCGAACATCATTCTCCTCACCCATGTTTCTCCTCCGATGCATACATCCCGCTTCGGGATCAAAAGAATTTAATTCGCCTTCACCTCTTCAGCACCTGTTTTTGGTTAGCATGAAAAAATGCAATTCGCATCCACAAAGTCCCGCTCTGATACCATTTGATCCCAAAAAATCTTTTCCTTATGATGCATTAAAGAATTACATACTAAAATTGCATTTTAACCATGAAATTACAAGTGCATAAAGAACAGGAAGAGAAGAATAACAAGTCATGCATAGAAGACACAGGTTTGATATCAAGTTCGTCCAAAAGGGACTACGTCTCCGAGCCTTGCATGAACTAGTGGGGAGGCCCTGTTTTCATTAGATGGAAAAATAATGAAAGTACATAAAAAGTAAAAATGATGAGCTTATACCTCAAAAATTGAAGAAGCCTAAAATTGCATATCTCTGAAGGAGAAATGGACAACACCGTTGAGTTCGCGGCATCGAGAAATGTTAAAACCATATAAATTTTGTCGAAATATGAAAAAGTGGAAATCTGACCCCCCTAGAGAAATTGCTCAGATCATGGTTCTGACCCCCTCTTTGCACTACTCAGGGTTCCACTCGCATAGAAATATGTGCCCACTCCTTGGCGTCCCCCTGACACACTCGGAAAAAGGGATGATATATCTCTTGGTGGGCGGATGACCCAATGAAGGTTGTTGGGCACAATGGTTAAATTAGAAATTCGTTGAGGAGGGTCAGGTGATCAAACCCCACCCCTCCCATTTTAATACATTATTTGTTTTATTGGGCGGCGAGTCCACTATTTTGGTGGCCTGCCCCCTTTTTTCTGCTAGCATTTGTTTGTACATATGGGAGGTGGAGAGGGCGGTGGGGTTGACAACCCGTGCCCCCACCATAAATACAGGGCAGTTGGATCGGCTTTGGGGTGGCGAGTTCATGGTCACCCACCCCACTATACATGAACTTCGCTTTTGGTGCTTGAGGGAGAGATAGTAGGGGTCATGGCCCGTTGACCCATAATTAATTTAATTAACCCCATGGTCATTTTTGAAAATTCGAAAAATTGACCAATGGGGTCAATTTAAGCAGGCCACAAATTTGCCCAGAATCTATCCCAGATGTGTATATATATATAGATATTTAATTAACCCCATGGTCATTTTTGAAAATTCGGAAAATTGACAGATGGGGTTAATTTAAGCAGGCCACAAATTTGCCCGGAATCTAGCCCAGGTTGGCCAGAATCCAGTGGCTGGATTTTGTCCAAAGTGTTGCCTCCTTAAGCCTGGCACACAAGTCAACCCTGAAATTTGAATGCTCCTAACTTTCGCATACAAACTCTATTTGATGAACCATTCACACCACTACAATCAAAACAACAAGATCTTCAAGATGAACCTAGTTTGAGCACAATCCAAATGCTTTTATTTCTGATCCTTCTTGAGTCCTCTTGGACTTTTGCATGTTTCTGGAGCCACCTGGATCAAGAACAACATTGAATTTGTGTAGCAATGGGTGGAGCAGCAATTCGACATGAACCAAGATCAACAAGGGATTTGGAAAACTGCCCCAAAGCATGCCAAATTTTTAAAGACGCAGGTTGGTTTGATTTTTTCCAAAGGCTATAAGGATCAGATGAGGAAATTACTGTTGGATTCACAAAGAATTTAGAGAGGAATCAAATGGAGGTCAGGGGATTAAGGTTGGAAGTTACAGAAGAGGTAATTGCCCAAGTGACAAAATTACCAATAGAAGGAAAAAAGTGGCTTAACATAAAAGTTAATGACCCCTCCTTAAAGGAGGATTTCCTCCAAGGGGAGGAATGATTGGTGAAGAAAGGAAGGTGGATTGAGAGGTTGTCGCTTCCACAGACATGGGTTGATGTCACCCTTTACATCATCAAGTATATTACCTATGAGGGAAGGGAAACAATCGTATTCAATTACCACTTCCTGTTGCTAAACTACCTTCGGCATCGACAACTGTTAAAGCTTCCCTACTTTTTTCTGGAAAATAGCAGGCATATGGCCATGGCTATAAAAAATGTTGTGCATCCAGAGACTTGTGTCACAAACCATCGCCTCATCAAGCTAATTGTGTTGGATTCCCTAAGTCACCAGGGCAAGAGATGGGAGGAATTCATGAGAAAGAAGGCTAGCAATACCCGCAGGAAGCAAACTAGGATTGAGGAAGCTCCGACGGAAACCAAGGAGCAACCCTAGCCCTTGAAAGTAAGGGTTGGAAAGAGACTAGTTGATAAGCCAATTGGTGATAAGCGACAAAAACAAGAATAAGGGTTAGAGGGCACCTAGAGTCCCCATCCATGTCTAAGAAGAACAAGGAGGCAACAAAGTATAAGGATGAAGAGTAGGCTCATCCGGAGGAACCTTCCTCACCAGGTAAGAACGAGACCCAATCATTGCTGCTTAAAATTGAAAGTTTAGAAAATGAAAATGAAAAGCTAAGGAAGCAGTTAGCAGAGGATAAGGTAGAGGCAAGAGCCACAGGGTTAGACACTTTGGCTGAGGCTGTAGACAGGGCCAAGAAGGGAAATGTTCTGGGTGCCATGTGCACAACCTATGCTAAGGAGTTAGTGGCAGTAGGGTATAGAGTCTGTGTAGCGGACACCATCTTGAAGGAAACACAAACTGAATCCTGGGAAGATGATGCACAAAAGCCCGTTGAAGACGTTGTTGTTACACAAGAACCAAGAGCTGAGACATAGCATTCCACAGAAAGTATTTTGGTAGCTGATACACAGGAACCCTTGGTTGACACTGCTATTACACAAGAACCAGTAGTGGAAACAGATGCTAAGAAAAGGGAAAAGGAAGAAGTTGATATCCATGAAGTTGTGGTTGACATTGTTGTTACACAAAAACCATCATTGGAAACATGATCTTACCAAGGGAAAAACGATACACAAGAATCTGTGGATGACACTATTGTTACACAAGAACCAACAGTTGAAGCGGAAGATGATCAGAGAGAAAAAGAAACTATTACACAAAAATATATTGATGATGTTGTTGTTACACAAGAACTAGCGGCGGAAATGGAGTAGTTTCACCCTCAGGAGGTTGTTACACTTTCAATTGTTAGTGCATGTGGGGGAACACCAGGTCCTAATGAAGGATGGTGTTTTGAAAGAATGTTGTTGATACCAGAGTTACAGAAATGGAAGCAGTAGGCACTACCTCTACAAGAGGCAATGATCTTGATCAAGGCACATAAAAATATGATGGATTCACTTAGGGAGAAATGGTTAAACGAAGAGTGGGAGATAGAATGGGAAGCACAAATACATAAGGAATATATGAAGAAGAAGGACGAACAACTACAACCATTACAACAGCATGTTTTGGATCTAACAAATGATAAGACAAAACTTCATGAGCTTGCCTTGCACCTGCTATGATGCAGGCAGCCTTCCCCATCATATCCAGTGTTCCTCTGGGAACGTTATTATTTGTTTCAATTAAAATTATTCTTTGAGAACATGCCTTATTTGGGTTCTTCTACCCGTACTTTTCTTGAAAATTTTCATACTTGTGATTTTGATGAATAGAGCTTACTTTGTGAGCTATTTTTGCATAACATAATGTGCGAATATGTCAGCACAAACATGGTGGAAAGTGTTTTCCCCTATATGGGAGATTTGCAGTTGCGAGCCTTCTTTTCTTTTATGAGAAACCAAATTGAATGGCATCTGGCCATGAAATTAGCTGAGACCAATGAAGAAAGGGCAGTATTATAGGTCAGAGAAGAACCAAGAATTGTTTATGAACTAAGACGCGAGTTTAAGTTGTTCCTGAGTACCTCGAGGGTCAGGGAACAGTTAGCCACTTATTGAAAAAGGATTGTGGGGATTTGCCTCAATTTGTATGCACAAATGAAAATTCGAGTGTTAGCAGGGTAGGCTTAAGTGCACTGAGGCTTGTAGTGCTAAATTATAAGAAGGAGATCCTTTTGAGTACAACAATTTCATGGTTTTTGTTGCACGAGTACTCGAATATGCCCAAGTAGTGCAGACATTAGGATCATTTTGGATCAAACTTAGATTCAAATTTCCTCTGATTTGGTTACCAGTGTAAGACTATCAATTGGATTACCACTTGTGATACTATGAAGAATAATCTTGGCCGTGACAGCTGATAGCTACTCAAGGGTGTAGGGCTCCTGGTGAAGACACTACTGGTGCCTATAATTTTACAGACTTGCATCAGAGGTATAGTAGGAGAAGTTGAGGTTATGCATGGGGACATGCAATTGCTTCAGTTGGGGGGAGATGTTGGGTGTGGTTTTTATACCTATTTCCTACACTTTCTTTCCCCGGTTTTGATCCTCTTTCCCTCTAGGCCAATGAAACTTCACATGTTAATCACCCTTTCTCTCATTATATACATCCTATTTCGCCGTCATGTTATTTTTCCATGTTTTGCTTAATATAACAATACAATATTCCTTTTTGTGGCTAACTGGGGTAAGCATTGGAGAATTCTTTTGGACCTTCTTCTCTTTTTTAGGTATTACTTGCGAGAACAAGGTTACAGAGTGAACAAGCCATGTTGATTGGTTTCAAAGTAGGGTAGAGTAGATTATTGTTACACTCTGTATGTTATTACAAATTGTTGTTACAGGTGTTGTTGTCACACCATGTGTTGTTAAAGATGACCATTGTTACACCTCAGATGTTGTTACCTAGCAATTGTTGTTACATCCCAAAACATCATTTGACTGCATGACGTTGTCACACCATCACTGGAAAAGTCGAGGGTATTATTCCACACCACAGCTGTCGAAAGAAATGAATTGTTTATTTAGAAGTAACACATCCAAACGGTTGTGATCTTAACCAATGTATCTGAATAGCATTTGTATTTAGGAACAAGTTATAACCTTTTATATTTTATGATCAACATGAGAATCATTAGATTCTCATGACTAATCCATTCCTAATTTTGGGTATGTAATAACTATAAAAAAAAAAACTCAATTTCTCATGTACGGGATGGCATAGAGAAAGAATTGTTACTCTAATCTTGTAACTTTTAATTATTTTTAATATTGAAGGCACTACATTGATGTTGTTACTATTTCTCATTCAATTCTTTAACTAATCTCGTGTTCATTCATATGGCCCTGCTTGGGAGGAAGGGCCTCCTCTTTAGTAGGGACTGGAATGATAGAAGTAGTTGTATATTATTGTTTGTATGGTTTTCTATTTTGCTATATAAATTGTAGAATATATCCGCTTCAGTTCCAGAATTATATTATGATGTTACACTTATTTTATTAAACAGAATGGTAGTTGACCAACTGGTGTAGTTATTAGTTTAGTGTGTGACGTGCCCTTGCTCTTGTAATTCTGAAGTGTGATTTCATTTATGTACAGTGTTTTAATTTATGCATGAGTGATTTAATTTATGCAATTGATTCAACGACATTCTTTACTATTTATTTCTATTTTAGTTCTTGGTTGTAGTGTATTGGCACAGATAGTGAAAACTCCATTGAAACAGCAAGACCTACCCTAGGTTGACAATTAAATGGTTGTAGTCTTGGTCAATTAGGATTGTTTAAAACAACACTACAATTAGCACACATTCCAAGCCAAGTTTACACAATTGTTCTGATTGGGATGAGGGGTATATTGGTACATAAGAAATATGATAATCAGAGTTTAAGTTTCATCTCTGGTGTTTCTCTACTACCAAAAATCCTGGACAGTACCCCGGTGGAGTTACCTGCATCACCTCTTTGTGCAGGAATCCTTTATCTTATTTTGCCTTATTCATTTTTCATTTTTCAAAATTCTTCACATTTTCATTTTTTCATTTTTCATTTTTCATAACTGTGCATAACACTTATTCATTTTAGAGGCGAAATAGGGGTCCCAACTTATTGAGAGCAGAAGAGGTTGTCCCTTCATAAAAGTATTTTGTGTATACCTCTGACATACTTGTTAAGGTTTTTCCCCTCACCTTACTCTACTTGCCTGAGCTGAAAAGGGTTAACCCAAAACAACATACTAGAGTAGGTGATACTAGTTAGCACGTAAGCGTTGTATTTTGTTAAAATTGGAAACTAGGGCCAAACTTCATGTGGGACATATTATTCATGGCTGATAATATTTTTATTAGATTCCTCTCGTCGAGAGGTGTAGGATTGATATAAATATCATCTGATTTCGATAAGTATTCATGGAGATATGAATTTATTTTGATTATGGAATTATTATCAAGCCGGCCTAAAACTCATGTAGGCTCAGAAGCCCAACAGTTGCATCTATTCAAACATCATCATTTCTATATAAATACAAGAGGAATTTTCCTCATTTGTACTCACTCATCTCATCACATCTCTCTCTCTATTTTGCAGAAAAGAGTCTCTTCTCTACTGCGCAGAAAAGGGTCTCTCCCTCACACATGTAAAGCCAGAAGCTACTGAAACTGAAGCTACAACTGTAGATCCAAAGTTTGACCAGTGTTGACCATTAGATATCCTCCTTATAACTATGCTATAGGTCCATCTAGATATCCTCTAAAAGTCGCAACTTTTGATGGTGGAATCAAGTCAATTCAATGGACGGTTTGCAAGATATCGACTGCCCTAGTTTGAAGGAAGCTGCTGAAACTGAAGCTGCAACTGCAGAAGTAAAGTTTGACCACGTGGACTAGAAGATATCCTTATCTGAATTGATTTTTAGGTTCATCTGAACCTCCTCTAGAATTCGCAACTTTTGGTGGTGGAATCATGCCGATCTGATGGTCGGTTTGTGAGATATCGTCTACCCTAGTTTGATGATGAAGCCGCTAATGCTGATGCTGCTGATCTAGGGTTTGCTACTGCTGATATAAATCAGATTTATTGTACTATTTCTCTTTACTGAATTATTGAATATAAAAGAATATTTGATCAAAGCGTTTCCCCACACATTGTGGGGTTTGTCCCTGGCTAGCCACCACATCTTGTGTCTCTTGTCTTGGCTTGTTTTATGTCGATCGTTTAATGTTCTATCTGCACTTTACTTTATGTACATGTGATTGCTAATTTGTGGAATATAATAAGAAAAAGAAGTAAATTGTTATAAGCATAGAACATACCATAAATTAACATGGGATCAGAGCTCAGGTGAAGACAAAGCCCGAGCAAGAGCAAGAACAATCATCGAAGAGAATATTGGCAAGGCTATCCTAAAAGAATGATGGGGTCCTCAACACTCTTTCCTGCCGAAGACAAGCTCCATGAGAAAGCTAACTATCACAGATGGAAGATTTCTATCAATCTAACCCTAGAAGATCAAGGAGTGTTGGACCATGTAAGAGGAAATATTGTTGAGCCTCCATCAAATGCATCCACTGCTGCCAGGAGCAAATGGAAAAACGGAGAAGTCAAAACAAAGAAGATCATTCGGGACTCTAACGATAAGCACTTGGTGGCCTACATCTCTGACCTGAACACCTCCAAGGAAATCTATGATAGATTGGTGAGTTTATTTAAAGTTAATGATGCAAATCAATTTTTGTTTCTTAGAAATAAATTGGGGGAAATCAAGAAGGCTAAATATGAGAGTATGCAAGCATACTTCTTAAGAATCACTGAGATCAAGAATGATCTCCTATCTATTGGGGAGACTATTACAGACAAAGAAATGGCACTCACTCTTGGAGGATTACCATTCGAATGATACGTGTTCAGGACTACTCTTTTGAACAATAATGTAATTCCTGGTTTCAAGTAATTAATGGCTAGATGCATTCAAGAAGAAACAAGGGTAGAAGAGCAAGAAATGCCCATTACTAAAGGTCCTCCTGGTGTCTTTTCTTCTCATGATAAGAAAAGAAATCATTCTAAGTCTTAATCAAAAGGAAAGGGTGGACCTAAGGGTGGAAGAAAAGGATGATGTTACATCTGTAATAAAGCAGGCCACTATGCAAGGGAGTTCCCTGATAAAAAGGACTCACATGAGGACGATGATCAAAATCCCTCTAATGGAAATCAAAGGAATGAAAAATTCAATAGCAAAGGTAAGAGGAGGGATGGGAATTAAGGAAAAGGACAAGCTTTCAAGAAGGATAGAAAATCGAGGATGTATTAAATGCACCTGACCTCTGAAAGAACCTGGTGTCCATCTCAACAATGGAAGACAAAGGCTACAAGGTAACCTTCAGCGATGGCAAGGTATGTGTATCGAAAAATAATGTTAAAGATGCCTTTACTCTTGGGTTTCATGTTGATTCATTATATCAGGTTGATGAAAGTCCACTAGATATCATGTCTTATGACACATCTCTTCAGTCCAAACTTTGGCATCGGAGGTTTTCCCCCCTTCATTATAAATCTCTACTCGGTGTAAGACAAATGGTGATAGGGATGCTCGAATTTCGAGTAGAGAAAGAATGTGTATGTCCAGGATGTGCCGAAGGAAAGCTCAAAATGGGACCATTCCCCTAAAGCCAAAGAAAGACCTCTAATATATTACAGTTGGTTCACTCAGGCATATACGAGGTTGGCATTAAGAGGGAGACTACTACACCACATACTCCTGAGCTGAATGCTTTGGCGAGAAGGAAGAACCATACGATTGTGGAAGTTGTCTAGGACATGCTACATGATCAAAGATTTCTAAAGTTTCTATGGGTTGAAACTACAAGCAACGCCATATATGTACAAAATCAATGCCTTCATCAAGCATTGGGTTCGAAGACTCCTGAAGAAAAGTTCACCGGTAAGAAACTTGATGTTTCTCATTTTAGAATTTTTGGAAGCCCTGTATATTTTCATGTGACAAAAGAGAAAACAAATAAATTAGGTGCATCTGGAAAGAAGGGAATTTTCATGGGCTATGGTCAAAATACTAAAAGCTATAGAATCTATGTAGCCGATGAAAGAGAAGTCATGATTAGTCATGATGTCACCTTTGACGAAGATATGGCTCTCAGCAAGGTGGACAATCTTCCGACTTTGAGGAGCTCTCAAGAAGCCGATGCCAGGGAATCGAAAGAAAATGATGATGAATCAATGCCTGATGTAGAAGAACCCAAGGATCCAATGGATCCTCATCCACATGAGCCTTCCTCTTTTAGGAAGAGGCCTTCATCGCTTAGGGGGATACTTGGTGATGCTGAAGGACATGCTGCACCCCAAGGAACCTTTAACGAAAGTAAGAAACCTAATAGGTATCAAGGATACCTTACCATCATGAGCACGATAATACAAAATGAGCCTTCATCATTCTCAGACGTCGTCAAGAATCAAGGATGGAAGGATGTTATGACTGAAGAATATGAGTCTATTATGAAGAATGATGTCTGGGAAGTAGTTCCCAGACCCCAGGACAAGATAGTTGTTACTTCCAAATGGCTTTACAAGATAAAGCATGCAGCAGATGGAAGTACAGAAAAGTATAAGGCTTGTTTTGTTGCTCGTGGTTTCTCCTAGAAGGAAGGTATAGACTATGATGTGATATTTGCAACTGTTGCTAGATATACGACCATCCACTCGATCATAGCCCTTGTGGCTTCACAAGGATGGAACCTACATCAAATGGATGTTAAGACCGCGTTCTTGCATGGTTCAATAAAAGAAGAGTTCTACGTGGAGCAACTCGAAGGATTTTAGATTTATGATCGAAAATCTCATGTATGCAGGTTGAAGAAGGCTCTCTATGGGCTGAAGCAAGCACCCTGAGCATGGTATGAGAGGATTGGTAGCTACTTGATGAAGCTGGGATTCACTAGGAGTGAAGCCGATCCTAACCTTTACTTTAAGGTTGAAGATGACAAGCCTCTTATACTGGTGTTGTATGTGGATGGCCTCTTTCTAATAGGTGCATACCCTCTCATTCACAAATGTAAGAGGGAGTTGGATTCTGAATTTTAAATGAAGAACCAAGGACTTGTGGCAGAAGCCAAGAGAAATTTTCCTATCTCAAGGAAAATATATGGTGAAGATTCTGAAAATATTTGGTATGGTGGACTGCAAGCCTATGACTACCTCGAGGATCTCAACTTTCAAAAGTTATATGGTAGTGATGTCGGACCAGATTTTAGAAATGCTTTTGAGTTTCAAAAACTCATTCACGTTGATAATCTTGGTGAACCTCCGTCCGAACATATGTTTTGCAGTTAGCATTGTGAGCTCATATTTGGTTGAGCCTCACTAGATTGGTGCCAAGAATCTTCTAGGATGTCTTCAGGACACAATCTCTCATCAATTGAGATACATAGCCGGAAATATGAAACTGCATCATTATTAGAATGTTGATTAGGCAGGTAGTGTAGAGGATCACTGGAGCACATTTAGTGTTGTTTCTTTTTGGATTATACTTTGATATAATGGATGAGCATGAAGTAGAAGTTGGTTGCCATAAGCACCATCGAGTATGAACTTGTATGAAGCTGCCTGGTTAGGGAAGCTCTTTAGTGATCTATTTGAACACATACCACTATGATTCTCTGTAACAACTAGAGGTGGGATTCGATTATTGAGGAATCATGTATTATTGATTGCTCCAGCAGATAGACATCATCTGGGATATGGTAAGTCTATGAGAAAGGAGGTTCCAATGCATTAAGTTGATGTGTAGGTTCATACACCTTGTCAAAGCCCCGAGGAAATATCTAATCTATGACTTTCCCAAACGACCTGGAGTCATCAAGAAACCCTTGTACAAGGGTTCTGCATGGTGCATACATTGAGCTTTGGGAGCTCTGAGGGCTTGTGGTTCTTACTGGAGCAACATACGACCACAGGGTTACTCACCCTCCCTTGGTGGTGCACACTGGAAAAAGGTGATTCGCTTTCTTGTGGGACAAGATGATTCGCTCTCTTGTGGAACATGATGATTCGCTCTCCTATGTAGTAGGATTGATGTGTTCTCCTGTGAGGCCTTGATGATGTATTATCCATGGCGATTGTAGCAAGATTGATGTGTTCTCCTGTGAGGCATGGATGATGTGTTCTCCGTGGCGATTGTAGTAGGATTGATGTGTTCTCCTATGAGGCCTGGATGATGTGTTCTCCATGGCGACTATAACAGGATTGATGTGTTCTCCTGTGAGTCCTGGATTGATGTGTTCTCCATGGCGATTGTAGTAGGATTGATTTATTCTCCTGTGAGGCCTGGATTGATGTGTTCTCCATGGCGGCATGGATTGATGTGTTCTCCATGGTGATTGTAGCAGGATTGATGTGTTCTCCTATGAGAACAGGATTGATTAGTTCTCATGTCAAGGCATCCTACCCGTGTAGTCTGGGATTCATGGGAAGTACCTCTCGTCTAATCAATGAGCAGGGAAATGAAGTTAGGGACCATAGTGGTATCGATGGACGCATCATTGTATCTACCATACTCCCTACACTAGGTTGACCTCCATTGATCTGTGATCAATGATACTGGTCTGGGACTAGTGGTAGGAGTTGTACCATACTATGACAATGACTTCAGGTTGGTTGAGACCAGTCTGGGATGAGTGGTACATACTTCAAGACTGACTTTGTGCCAGTGCAGTACTAGTCTAGGACCAGTGAGAGCGGTACATACTATGACACTAACTTCGGGTCAGTTGAGACTGGTTTGGGACCAATGGTATACTCTCTGAGACTACGATATTGGTCTGGGACCAGTGGTAGCAGTGATACTTACTATGAAACTGACTTCAGGTCAGTTGAGACTGGTATGGGACCAACGGTACGCACTCTGAGACTGATTTTGAGTCAGTGGAGGATGATACTGGTCTGGGACCAATCGACTTGTACTCACTATGATGCTAACTTCAGGTTGGTTGAGACTAGTCTGGGACTAGTGGTACATCCTCTGGGACTGACTTTGAGTGAATATGATACATCCTCGATCATTTCTTCTTCTTCATAATTCAGAAAAAAAATAGAGCATAATAGAACAATGCAAGAGCAGAGTAGAACAGAGCATAACAATACAGATCAATACAGGGTAGAACAAGACAAAGTAGAATAGGTAGAATAGAGCAGAGCAGAGCAAGGGTCAGGCTATACAGGGTAGTGCATTTGATGGATGAATAGTAACAACCAATAGACAGATTGTAGATGAAGTTCTCCCTAGTTGAGAGGGTGTTAAAATTGGAAACTAGGGCCAAACTTCATGTGGGTCATCTTATTCATGGCTGGTAATATTTTCATTAGATTCCTCTCATCAAGAGGTTTAGGATTGATATAAATATCATCCGATTTTGATAAGTATTCATGGAGATATGAATTTATTTTGATTATGGAACTATTATCAAGCCGACCTACAACTCATGTAGGCTCAGAAGCCCATTAGTCACATCTATTCAAACATCATCATTTGTGTATAATTACAAGAGGAATTTTCCTCATTTGGACTCACTCATCTCATCACATCTCTCTCTCTCTCTACTGCGCAGAAAAGGGTCTCTCCCTCACACATATGAAGCCAAAAGCTGCTGAAACTGAAGCTACAACTGCATATCCAAAGTTTGACTAGAATTGACCATTAGATCTCCTCCTTAGAACTACACTATAGGTCCATCTAGATCTCCTCTAAAAGCTGCAACTTTTGGTGGTGGAATCAAGTCAATTCGACAGATAGTTTGTAAGATATCGACTGCCCTAGTTTGAAGGAAGCTGCTAAAACTGAAGCTAAAAATGCATAAGTAAATTTTGATCTACGTGGACTAGAATATATCCTCATCTAAACTACGTTGTAGGTTCATCTAAACCTCCTCTGGAAGCCGCAACTTTTGGTGGTGGAATTATGCGATCTGATTGTCGATTTGTGAGATATCGTCTGCCCTAGTTTGATGATGAAGCCGCTAATGCTGATGCTGCTAATCTAGGGTTTGCTATTACTAATATAAATCAGATTTATTGTACTATTTCTCTCAATTGAATTATTGAAGATAAAAGAACATATGAACAAAGGGTTTCCCCACACATTGTGGGGTTTGTCCCTGGCTAGTCACCACATCTTGTGTCTCTTGTCTTGGCTTGTTTTATGTTGATCGTTTAATGTTCTATCTGCACTTTACTTTATGTACATGTGATTGCTAATATGTGGAATATAATAAGAAAAACAAGTAAAATGTTATAAGCATAGAACATACCATAACTTAACATGGGATCAGAGCTCAGGTGAAGACAAAGCCTGAGTAAGAGCAAGAGCAATCATCGAAGAGAATATTGGCAAGGCTATTCTAAAAGAACGATGGGGTCCTCAACACTCTTTCCTACCGAAGACAAGCTCCATGAGAAAGCTGACTATCACGGATGGAAGACATCTATCGATCTAACCCTAGAAGATCAAGGAGTGTTGGACCATGTAAGAGGTAATATTGTTGAGCCTGCATCAAATGCATCTGCTACTGCCAGGTACAAATGGAAAACCGGAGAAGTCAAAAAAAAGAAGACCATTCGAGACTCTATCGATAAGCACTTGGTGGCCTACATCTCTGACCTGAACACCTCCAAGGAAATCTATGATAGATTGGTGAGTTTATTTAAAGTTAATGATGCAAATCAAGTTTTGTTTCTTAGAAATAAACTGAGGGAAATCAAGAAGGGTAAAGATGAGAGTATGCAAGCATACTTCTTAAGAATCACCGAGATCAAGAAAGATCTCCTATCTATTGGGGAGACGATTACTGACAGAGAAATGGCACTCACGACTCTTGGAGGATTACCATTCGAATGGTATGTGTTCAGGACTACTCTTCTGAACAATAATGTAATTCCTGGTTTCGAGGAATTAATGGCTAGATGCATTCAAGAAGAAACAAGGGTAGAAGAGCAAGAAATGCCCATGCCTAAAGGTCATCTTGCTTCATTTTCTTCTCATGATAACAAAAGAAATCATTCCGGGTCTAAATCAAAAGGAAAGGTTGGACCTAAGGGTGGAAGAAAAGCATGATGTTACATCTACGATAAAGCAGGTCACTATGCAAGGGAGTGACCTGATAAAAAGGACTCACACCAGGATGATGATCAAAATCCCTCTAATGGAAATCAAAGGAATGAAAAATTCAATAGCAAAGGTAAGAGGAGAGATGGGAATTAAGGAAGAGGACAAGCATTCAAGAAGGCGAGAAATTCTAGGATGTATTAAATGCACCTGACCTTCGAAAGAATCTGGTGTCCATCTCAGCAATGGAAGACAAAGGCTACAAGGTAACCTTCAGCGATGGCAAGGTACGTGTATCGAAAAATAATTTTAAAGATGCCTTCTTGGGTTTCATGTTGATTCATTATATCAGGTTGATGGAAGTCCACTAGGTATCATGTCTTATGACACATCGCTTCAGTCCAAACTTTGGCATCAGAGGTTTGCCCCCCTTCATTATAAATCTCTACTCGGTGTAAGACAAATGCTGACAGGGATGCCCGAATTCTGAGTAGAGAAAGAAGGTGTATGTCCATGATGTGCCGAAGGAAAGCTCAAAAGGGGACCATTCCCCTCAAGCCAAAGCAAGACCTACGATATATTACAGTTGGTTCACTCAGGCATATCTGAGGCTGACATTAAGAGGGAGACTACTACACCACATACTCTTGAGCAGAATGGTGTGGCGAGAAGTAAGAACCGTACGATTGTGGAGGTTGTCCAGTCCATGCTACATGATCAAAGACTTCTGAATTTTCTATGGGCTGAAACTATAAACAACGTCGTATATGCACAAAATCGATGCCTTCATCAAGCATTGGGTTCCAAGAATCCTGAAGAAAAGTTCACCAGTAAGAAACTTGATGTTTCTTTTTTTAGAATTTTTGGAAGCCCTGTATATTTTCATGTGCTGAAAGAGAAAAGAAATAAATTGGGTGCATCTAGAAAGAAGGGAATTTTCATGGGCTATGGTCAAAATACTAAAGGCTATAGAATCTATGTAGCCAGTCAAAGGGAAGTCTTGATTAGTCATGATGTCACCTTTGACAAAGATATGGCTCTCAGCAAGGTGGACAATCTTCCGACTTTGAGGAGCTCTCAAGAAGCTGACACCAGGGAATTGAAAGAAAAGGATGATGAATCAATTCTTGATGTAGAAGAACCCATGGATCCGATTGATCCTCATCCACATGAGCCTTCCTCTTCTAGGAAGAGGCCTTCATGGCTTAGGGGGATACTTGATGATGTTGAAGGACATGTTGCACCCCGAGGAACCTTTTGTGAAAGTAATAAACCTAATAGGTATCAGGGATACCTGACCATCATGAGCACAATCATACAAAATGAGCCTTCATCATTCTCAAATGCCATCAAGCATGAAGTATGGAAGGATTCTATGACCGAAGAATATGAGTCTATTATGAAGAATGATGTCTGGGAAGTAGTTCCCAGACGCTAGGACAAGACAGTTGTTACTTCCAAATGGCTTTACAAGATAAAGCATGTAGCAGATGGAAGTACGGAAAAGTATAAGGCTCGTTTTGTTGCTCGTGGTTTCTCTCGGAAGGAAGGTATAAACTATGATGTGATATTTGCACTTGTTGCCAGATATACGACCATTCCCTCGATCATAGCCCTTGCAGCTTCACAAGGATGGAACCTACATTAGATGGATGTCAAGACTGCATTCTTGCACGGTTCGATCAAAGAAGAGGTCTATGTGGAGCAACCCAAAGGATTTTAGATTTATGATCGAAAATATCATGTATGAGGTTGAAGAAGGCTCTCTATGGGCTGAATAAAAGCACCCCGAGCATGGTATGAGAGGATCGATAGCTACTTGATGAAGCTGGGATTCACTAGGAGTGAAGCCAATCCTAAGCTTTACTTTAAGGTTGAAGATGACAAGCCTCTCATACTGGTGTTGTATGTGGATGGCCTCTTTCTAATAGGTGCATACCCTCTCATTCACAAATGTAAGAGGTAGTTGGCTTCTGAATTTGAAACGACGAAACAAGGACTTGAAGTGTGGTAGATGCTAAGGTAAATTTTCCTATCTTAAGGAAAATATGTGGTGAAGATTTTGAAAAGATTTGGTATGGTGGATTGCAAGCCTTTGACTACCTTGAGGATCTTAACTTTGAAAAGTTATATGGTAGTGATGTCGGACGAGATTTGGGAAATGCCTCTGAGTTTCAAAAACTCATTCGCGTTGATCTTCTTAGTGAACCTCCGTATGAACATATGTTTTGCAGTTAGCATTGTGAGCTCATATTTGGTTGAGCCTCACTAGATTGGTGCCAAGAATCTTTTGAGATGTCTTCAAGACACAATCTCTCATGGATTGAGATACACTACCAGAAATATGAAACTACATCATTATTAGAATGTTGATTAGGTAGGTAGTGTGGAGGATCACTGGAGCACTTTTAGTGTTGTTTCTCTTTGGATTCTGCCTCGATATAATGGATGAGTAGGAAGTAGAAGTCGGTTGCCATAAGCATTGTTGAGACTAGATACATATCTACGAGTATGAACTCGTATGAAGCTGCCTGGTTGGGGAAGCTCTTCAGTGAGCTGTTTGAACACATACCACTGTGATTCTCTGTAACAACCAGAGGTTGGATTTGATTATTGAGGAATCCCATATTCGTCGATTTCTCTAGAAGATAGACAGCATCTGGGATATGGTAAGTCGATGAGCAAGGAGGCTCCATTGCATTAAGATGATGTACAAGTCGATAGACCTTGTCAAATCCCTGAGGAAAGATCTAACCTGTGATTTTCCCAAACGACTTGGAGTCATCAAGAAACCCTTGTACAAGGGTCCTACATGTTGCATACATTGAGCTTTGGGAGCTCTGAGGGCTTGCGGTTCTTACTGGAGCAACATACGACCACAAGGTGACCCATCCTCCCCTAGTGGTGTGCACTGGAAAAAGATGATTCGCTCTCTTGTGGGACAAGATGATTCACTCTCTTGTGGGACTGGATGATTCGCTCTCCTATGTAGCAGGATTGATGTGTTCTCATGTGAGGCATGGATGATGTGTTCTCCATGGCTATTATAGCAGGATTGATGTGTTCTCCTATGAGGCCTGGATGATGTGTTCTCCATGGCGATTGTAGCAGGATTGATGTGTTCTCTTGTGAGGCCTGGATGATGTGTTCTCCATGGCGACTGTAGTAGGATTGATGTGTTCTCCTGTGAGGCCTGGATTGATGTGTTCTCCATGGCGGCATGGATTGATGTGTTCTCCATGGCGATTGTAGCAGGATTGATGTGCTCTCCTCGAGAACAGGATTGATTAGTTCTCCTATCGAGGCTTCCTACCCATGTAGTCTGGGATTCATGGGAAGTACCTCTTATCTAATCAATGAACCTGGAAATGAAGTTAGGGACCATAGTAGTACCGATGGACGCATCATTGTATCTACCATACTCCCTACACTAGGATGATCTCCATTAATTTGTGATTAATGATACTGGTCTGGGACCAGTGGTAAGAGTTATACCATACTATGACACTGACTTTAGGTTGGTTGAGACTGGTCCGGGATGAGTGTACATACTTCAAGACTGACTTTGTGCCAGTGCAGTACTAGTCTAGGACCAGTGGGAGTGGTACATACTATGACATTAACTTCGGGTCAGTTGAGACTGGTTTGGGACCAGTGGTATACTCTCTGAGACTGCGATACTGGTCTGGGACCAGTGGTAGCAGTGATACTTGCTATGAAACTAACTTCGGGTCGGTTGAGACTGGTCTTGGACCAGTGGTATGCACTCTGAGACTGACATTGAGTCAATGGAGGATGATACTGGTCTGGGATCAGTCAAGTTTTACTCACTATGACGCTAACGTTGGGTTGGTTGAGACTGGTCTAGGACTAGTGGTACATACTATGGGACTAACTTTGAGTCAATATGATACATCCTCGATCATTTCTTCTTCTTCATAATTGATGTGTTCTCCTGTGAGGCTTGGATGATGTGTTCTCCATGGCGAATGTAGTAGGATTGATGTGTTCTCCTGTGAGGCCTAGATTGATGTGTTCTCTTGTGAGGACAAGATTAATTAGTTCTCCTGTCGAGGCATCCTACCCAAATAGTTTTGGATCAATGAGCAGGGAAATGAAGTTAGGGACCATAGTAGTACTAATGGATGCATCATTGTATCTACCGTGCTCCCTATGCTAGGATGACCTCCATTGATCTGGGATCAATGATACTGGTCTGGGACCAGTGGTAGGAGTTGTACCATACTATGATACTAACTTCGATTCAGTTGAGACTGGTCTGGGACTAGTGGTACATACTCTGAGACTGACTTCATGTCAGTGCAGTACTAGTCTAGGACCAGTGAGAGTGGTACATACTATGACGCTGACTTCGAGTCAGTTGAGACTGGTATGGGACCAATGGTACACTCTCTGAGACTATAATACTAGTCTGGGACCAATGATAAGAGAGGTACTTACTATGAAACTGACTTCGGGCCGATTGAGACTAGTCTGGGACCAATGGTACGCACTCTGAGACTGACTTTGAGTCAGTGGCGGATGATACTGGTCTGGGACCAATGAAGTTGTACTCACTATGATGCTTACTTCGTGTTGGTTGAGCCTAGTCTAGAACTAGTGGTACACACTCTGAGACTAAATTTGAGTCAGTATGTTACATCCTCGATCATTTCTTCATCTTCATAATTCAGACAAAAGTAAAGCAGAACATAACAATGCAAGAGCAGAGTAGAACAGAGAAAAATAGTACAGATTAGTACAGGGCAGAACAAGACAAAGCAGAACAAGTAGAATAGAGTAGAGCAAGGCAAGGGTCAGGCTGTATAGGGTAGTTCATTTGATGGATGAATAGTAACAACCGATAGACAGATTGCAGATGAAGTTCTTCCTAGTTGAGAGGGAGTGTTAAAATTGGAAACTAGGGCCAAACTTCATGTGGGTCATCTTATTCATGGTTGATAATATTTTTATTAGATTTTTCTTGTCGAGAGGTGTAGGATTGATATAAAGATCATCTGATTCCGATAAGTATTCATGGAGATATGAATTTATTTTGGTTATGGAATTATTATCAAGTCGACCTACAACTCTTGTAGGCTCAGAAGCCCAACAGTCGCATCTATTCAAACATCATCATTTGTGTATAAATACAAGAGGAATTTTCCTCATTTGGACTCACTCATCTCATCACATCTCTCTCTCTCTATTGCACAGAAAAGAGTCTCTTCTCTACAGCGCAGAAAAGGGTCTCTCCCTCACACATGTGAAGCCGGAAGCTGTTGAAACTGAAGTTGCAACTACAGATCCAAATTTTGGCCAGCTTTGACCATCAGATCTCTTCCTTAGAACTATGTTGTAGGTCCATCTAGATCTCCTCTAAAATCCGCAAGTTTTGGTGGTGGAATCAAGTCAATCCGACAGACGGTTTGCAAGATATCGACTTCCCTAGTTTGAAGGAAGTTGTTGAAACTAAAGCTGAAACTACAGAAGCAAAGTTTGACCTAGGTGGACTAGAAGATCTCCTCATCTGAACTGCATTATAGGTTCATCTAAACCTCCTTTGGAAGCCACAATTTTTGGTGGTGGAATCATGTCGATCCGATGGTCGGTTTGTGAGATATCGTCTGCCCTAGTTTGATGATGAAGCAACTAATGCTGATGCTACTGATCTAGGGTTTGCTATTGTTGATATAAATCAGATTTATTGTACTATTCCTCTCTACTAAATTATTGAAAATAAAAGAAGATTTGATCAAAGGGTTTCCCTACACATTGCGAGGTTTGTCCCTAGCTAGCCACCACATCTTGTCTCTCTTGTCTTGGTTTGTTTTCTGACGATCGTTTAATATTCTATCTGCACTTTACATTATGTACATGTGATTGCTAATCTATGGAATATAATAAGAAAAAGAAGTAAACTATTATAAGCATAGAACATACCATAACTTAACATGTTTTCATCAAGGTTCTCTTTGAACATCACGTATTTTCATTGGTGTATCATGGACTGAAGATAACAAGTTCTACATATAGTGATAGGACAATAGATAACCAAGTATTGAAAACTGCATAAGTCCTCTTTCACTTTACCCTCGCTTGTTTCAAGAGTCGTTCACGGTTTCATGTGAAACTAACCTACAAATGTAAACAAGCAAACAAACAACTAAAAGAGTGAAGAGAAGAAGAAAAATGTGAAAGCAAAGCAAGTAAGAAAACAAACAAACAAACATAAAGCAAGAAGAAGACATGCATGCAAGCGAACAAGACAAGAAGCAAACACTACTGCTCCTAAGCTAACGGTGCATGGGCATGATCACGTGAAGTGATATTTCCAATGCAGCCACTAGTGCATTGGTTGACCCATGTTGATGAATGCATGGTTCACGAACAATACAGTAGCATGAACCAACAAACATGAAAGATATAACAATAAATAAAAACATACTCCGAGTCTAAATGCATCCACAGAACACAAATGAGTGCAAGCGCATGACATGTAATCTATGGACTTACCATGGTGTTGTGCAACATTGCGTGCAGATGCTAAGCATGCACATTCTCTTGACTATGACATGCAAGCAAACGAGAGAGACAAAGACAACTTGTGTCGCACACGTGTGCTTGTTGTGTAAGATTCTTCCAATGCATGAGCAATGGGATCATGTAGTTCGAGTGGAGGAAGCGAAATTTGTGTGTGGAATTGATCTTCAATGCATACATATGAGTGATGAGGAGCCTTGGGTGTTTCAAAAATTTCTTGACCGGAAGTGAAACCAATCTCAAGACAATGAGGGCCCAACGTAACCATCAGCTCTGGCTAAAGTGCCTCGAGACTTTGCGGGGTTTTGATTTTGTTGACAAATAGATCATCATAAACAGGTGGCTTTGAAAATCAATAGAAATAGAATCATCATCGTGATGGAATACGGGAGTAAAGATATTCATGAAATCTATGATCAGAAAAATCAATGATTTCATTGGCACCCTCATGATTAGATAAATCAAACAGAGGGGTAGATGAGAAACAAGAATGTTCACCCTCTACATTTCTAAGAAAAATAGATGAAAAATCAAGTGGATTATTAATGAAGCATTTTTCCTCTCCACTGTCGAAGGATGGGATGGCATCCAGTGTGTTCTATGAATGATCAACAATAGGTGTATCCATTGGTGGATTTACACAAGGAAAATCAGTGCTAGCATAATCACTGAAGAGGTTAGGAAAAATTGGAGGAGGCAGGGACAGAAGGGGATCATCCTTCACTGCGGGTTGATGTTAAGGTTCCCAGTCATACTCATCATGAATGACACCACAGGTTGGTTGTGCAACACCAACTTTGTCGATGTCTTGATCCTCGTTCACGACATGTGTAGAGTCTGGAATGGAAGAACACAAGACTATGCAATCTAGAGGATCAATAGAACACGAATATGGAGGCTATAGTAACAAATGCATGTGAAAACCCATGGGCTTCACAACCAAATCTATGTGAAAATTGAGAGAAGTGATGCTGGGAGGATGTGACAGCTGAACAATCATGTGTGCATGTTCTCCCACATCACTCTGTGGTGGTGGAATTGTTTGATGAGGGGAGGGCAGAAAGTCACTTGTGACAACGACTATGTCCATCTATGATTGTGTAGCTCCATCACTGAAGTATGTTGAAATAGGTTTGAACTTCAACTTCATCTTGGGATTGACTGATTTGTTAAGATAGTATTTGAATCTGTCCCAAAGATATTGAAACTTCATCTAGATTTTCGGAGCTTGAAACTACAATACATGGAAGTGCTGCCAAAAATCCATGGGCGATTCTTGCAGAGTATTTCGTTGTTTTAAAAAAATATGTCAAGAGGTTCCAGATCAAAATGATGGAAAGTATATTCAATGAGATCACAGAACTAGTCAAGTGATTGCATGTTTCCGGGTGGCAGGCTGCTGCACCATCATTGTGGGGATTCATAAAGTGTGCATGATAGCAGCAATCTAGCCTCTTCATCAAAGAAGTCATCTACATAATCAATAAATGCATATAATTCTTGTAAGTACTTAGGCTAGGGCACTTCGTCTTCACCATCATATGTGAATTCCAACAAGAGATCAAAAAACTCCCTCGTGATGTCGAGATGTTCAGCATAAGAGAAACATCGTGAAGGAATGAGTGTAATAGTATCCATGACGAATATGTGAAGATTCAAAACAGGATGTAAGGGCTTAGCTTGTCAATTTTCCCTCCTTTTAGCGCTATAAATTTTGATGATGATGGACCGGCCAACATTTCAAGGGATCTCCCTGGTAAGAAGTCCCAATTAGACCTCAGAACGTTTGGTGTAGCAGTCCCAACAATGGTTCATATGGTATTGGCCTGACTACAGTTGTGCATAGAAGCAAGCAGGATGTCCTTATTGGTAGAAAGGGTGTGACCAATGCAACAAGCCAAGGAAGGTACATGAAGGGTTCTAACACAAAGAAAGTGGAATGAGTGCGCCCCTTGGAAACCTATGGAAACACACAGCTTGGAAGAAAACACACGAGCAAAGATACATCACAAGATGGAAGGTAGGTGAACCAACAATCCAAAGTGATGGTTAAACCAACAACACATCTCAACAAGATTCATACATACATATATAGAAAGAGTCCATACATACATGCGTAAGAAAACAACTACATATATCATTAGAGTAACCAAGGCAATTGAAATAAAATAATAACATATGCATGAAACGTGTTGGCTCTGTTATATTAAGAGTGAGAGATCCAATCATACAGTACAACCATGAATAACCACTAGTTCCAATAGTGGAAATTTATAGTCACTTCCACCTGCTCCTCCAAAGAGATGTACTAGCTCTCCACGATGGAGAAGCCAAGGCTCATTACAATACACTCCAAGCTTTCTCTAAGATACACTTATAGGAAACTTGGCTCCCAGAAATCCTATACAATGAGCTATGAGGTTCTATAAATAGCAAAGGGTGGGGTGACCCTTGACATTCCCCTTTGTGACTCTTCACCCACCCTCATGACTCCTCAACTACTACGTGAATGTTACATTTAACCATCGACACTTGGTCTTTCACTTTTACAAGATGTTACATTACAATCTGCACATGTACCCATGTGAGACAAAATAGGCTTGAACAAGCCATGTAAGATATCACTAAGACTCAGACAGTTGTGGGAAGACCAACTCTTCGACATCTTCATGATGATCGACGGTGGTGAACTGATGCCAACCTTGGTAGTCTATGATGGTTTCCACGTGCTCAATGGTGACATCCTGCTGAAAGTGAACTCTCACCTCCTTTGCATATTGGTACACTGATCTCGAACCTCTATCGAACTCGTATATTAACATGTGCATCATAGTCTTGAGTGGAGCCGAACCAGAAACATACTGGTGCATAGTGTCTATGTTTATTTCCAAGTCTGTGTTGTTGGCTACATGCATCAACTCATAAAAGTACATGTCCAACTCTGTTCGGACTTGGTTCTTTGACTTTGCCTCGGTGAGTGTGCCAATAAATGGGATTGCGTGCATGCGCACAATGACATCCATGCTTCTGAACACCCATGCATGCGAAGCCTTCAAACTGGTGATGAGATGTGGGAGTTCCTCATAGTTTTGGATTTGACTCTAGATGTGTGCCTTCAACTCTACCTCCTTTGGATTCATCATCTTTGGAAAATGTAATGGGGCTCCTTTGTATCTCATTGTCCATGCTTGCATGTGGTCAACAACAATGTGCAAATTTGAGATGCGTTCTCTCGTAGTACAACATTATTGCCAACCATTGAGATGGACAACTGCCTTATGCACGGTACCAAATCTGGAATACAACATCTGCATTACTGTTTCTAGGGACAATACTTCATCTAATATCTCTCTCTTCAACTCATCTCTGACGTATGATGTAACATGTTCTCCTCCCTGCTTGTTCACTTGTAACTCCTTGGCCATGCACTCGTTCTCTGCTATCAGGAATCGAACACTCGAGCTGGTGGCCTCAACATATGCTATGGTAGCATTGGCCAATGTTGCTAGCTAACTGCGCACATCAGATGCAATCACTCATTCTTCAAACTGCGCAGGAGATGTGTGGACATCCGGAGTCGGCACTCTGGGCGACTGCACAACTTTGTGTTGTGATTTGTCGAAATATATGTTGTGCATCTCTGCCTTTGGATTGTCTTCAAGGATCTATGTGTCTACTTGATCACTTGGGACTTGCTCTACTTCTGGATCTGGTGAAGTCGAAGGGGTGACCTCTTGGTTATGAGGCATGAGGTTTGTATCCTCTTATAACTCTAGTTGCACCATGTCCATGTCCATCTGCTCAAGCATATGTTCAATCTCTTGAGCGAAGTCCTGCTCCTATGACTGCTCACCCTATCTGCTTTGTGCCAGCTACTCGAATGAGTCTATAACCTGTATGGGCATTGTTGCATTAACCTTGTGTGTGTTACAACTCCTACTATGTCTGTCCCTGTTGCGCTTCCTTCTCTCTTCTGTGTAGCTCTTTTTCTTCCTGGAGTTGTTGCTTCAACTCGTACAACTATTTTTCTGTTTCCTCCATCCTCTGTTTATTGCTTTTCCTTTGCGCGTTCCTCTTTTCATGTTGTCACCTCTTAGCCTCAATCTCCAAATATTCTTTCATCACAAGTGGATCTGCTTTGAACTTTTGACTTTCTTCTTCCTCTGCACTATCATCAACCTTTCTCTTTCCTTTGTCATGTGAAGGTATGTTACCCTCTGCTACCATTGATGATGGTGCTCTCTAAGATTCTGCTTCACTAACCATTCCATAACTTTTTCGACCATTTCATTGAGCCTAGAGAAGTTGTGACATTCTCTGCATGGGTCCTCCTCAGGCTAGTGACACGCCTTATGGATCCAAGGAAATTGCACTCTCACATAGTAGTCCTTTACAAAGCAATGAAGGTCATACAGATTGAAACTTATGATGCCAAAATTGAATCTTTTGAACTCTTTCATCTTTGCATCAACATGCTTGAGATTTTGTATCTTGTACAACCCGATCTGCAAAGGAAGAGCGAGCCAAGGTTCCTTCTTCTTCCTATGCATTCTAGCTGCAACCCTATTGAGATGTGATATGACACTTCTTGCATGACGAGCTTATCCATCGAAAACTTCAGTAAAACATGCAGAGGCTTCTCTGTGTTGTACATCTGTATGAATGTACCAAGGGGTGGGGCATACCAATATGTTATGTTGATCAATGCCTCCATTACTACTTGCGACATGTAAGGTGGATCTTGATCAAATATCATTTTGTACATCGAGGTGACAAAGTGGCCTGACAAATGTGTAATAACTCCATGGAAGCTCCATTCAGTAAACAATCTACAATAAGTGTGCACTGAGGTTTCCGAAGGTGTCTATGCCCACTTCAAACCTGGGAACTGCTGATGGGCACAAACTACATCCAGAATAAAAGCAGACATGTATATCTCTTCTTGCTGGCCTTTGGGTGGATGTCGGGCTTTTGTCACCCATTACTTCAACCTGAGAGCCAACATGTCGGACCAATTGCATGGCCTTCCTTCACTAGTCAGTTGGTCCAACGCAATCACCCAGCTCTACATGAAGGTCTCTATGTTCTCTTGGCCGTATAAGCGACATGAAAAGATGACCAAGTACTGATATTCCTTTCGCAATATATTTGTCTTGTAAAATAGGTTGGGTGTTGTCTGGAACATGGCTGGCTCTTTCATCCAACTCTTCAAGATATCTCTAGAGTTTGCATTGTTGCGTGTGATGAAGGGTTTCTCCATTGTGATCACTGGTTGTGGCAAGTGATACATCTCCTGATAGTCCTTTTCCCTGAAGGTAGAAAGCTTTGTCCCATTGACACTGCTCAACATCATCATCTCAAGATCAGTGTGAAATACAATCCAATGTATCATGTCCGTGCATGGAAATGTGGGATACCTGCATGTAATCCAGTACAAGCCATATTTGTGGATGTTAACATAGACCCTCTATGCTTCTAGTTCTTCCTCAAATGTGCCTAAGAATGTATCGTTGATGTCTTGCCATTTCATCGTGATGTCTCTATCTATGACTAGCTTGGTGTCTTCGTAAATGGTCAAGCTCATAGACGCTTGTTCAACGACATCTCCAGTTTCACTTCCCACAGTGTCCTTTCACCCTGCTCTCTTGGAGACCATTGTACCTATATTGCTGAGAGACGAACAAACACCTGATATACTTAGTTACATAGCGACACTCATGGCAAGCAATCTGTCAGTTGAAAACCAAAACAAATCTGAGGACTGACATGCAACACACCTGGGTGACTGGAAGTAAAGATTGCGCAATTTTCACCAGGTTGTTGGGAGACTAACTACCAAAACTGTACAAGGCACAGTCCGAGTTGTTAGGTGGTTGACTGGCTATAGGAACTACACGATGCACAATCCATCATGCCTTTTGAGGACTGAAAATGCACACTCAGCAATGGAATCCATGCCCAGGGACTGCATTGCACAATTTTTTGGGTCAGTAGGGCATTGCCTCCTAGAATTACACAATGCAAGCCTGGAGGCTAGTGTTAGGCCATATTTGCACATTTTTTTGGATGAAAGGTAGAGCCTTCACTTCCAGAAATGTGCATTTTTGTCCGAGCAAGGCAAGGTCCAGGCCAAGGTAGCCCAGACCCGCCAATGGGTGACTGAAAACATGAAAAGGTTTGGACGCATGGCGAGATTGATTGTAAGCAAGAGTGAATGATCATGCATGCAAACATTGAACACAAGATTCAAAAAACAGGAACGCATGCATGTGTGTGAAACGAGTCACAGAAAGACGATCGTTAGTGCAAAATAGTGTCATGCATGTGGCAACAGTGAGATGCAAATAAAAGCTTAAATGGTGCTTCTACGAGCTGATATAAATTAAAACGAAAACAGGTGTTCAACAAAACCAAGCAAATATATTTAATACAAAGTGAAATACGAAAAGCAATAGAAAAGTGACAAATGACATGAAAAGTAGACTTACCGAGAAAAAACTAAGTTGAATGTGTCGAAGACTCATAGATGTCTTGTGGTATTTCAGAGCTCCAAGATAGATGTGAGGAATGAGCTCTGCAGCGTCGAATAAATAAGTTTGAGGCTTATGACACACATGCCACAAATCTAGGAAAAAATGACACTTGGAGGGAAGTTTCTAAAACAATATTTGCATGTAACCTCTAGTTGCTAAAAATAGATCCCTAAAACTTAGGGATGCTTTTTGCATGTTTCTTTTTTTTCTATTTTGGGAAAATAAGCCCATGCATGCAAATCAAGGTTGCTCAGTCCCAGAAGGAACCGATCAACCTGAAGGCACATGCAGTAGTCTACAAGTCTGGGAAAATGATTTGCACAGTTTCTGGATTGAGAAGTGCTAGCTATCCTTTAGGCATTGTGCAATTTCTAGGGTCAGCAGGTCACCGCCTCCCATAATTGCGTAATTTTTGGGCTGAATCCTAGTGTAGGGCTGGATTGCACAACTTTCTGAGAGAGGGTTACCTAGCTAGATTGTGCAATTCTTGAGTCCAACAAGCAGCCCAACAAAATTGCATAATTTCTGGAGGAAAGGTTGGTTCCCCTCCAGAATTGCGTAATTTTCTAAGTGAACATCTCAGCCAGAAAATTACCTAAGTCTGGAATGGAAGCCTGTGATGGGATACAAGCAAGTTGACATGCATAGGATGGAAAGCCATTGAAACTCAACTGAAGCCTATGTACTTGATAGTGCAAGACATGTTGCTAAGGATGGTTGGTAGGGAGGCTCCAAAATGAAGCTAAGTCAAAATTTTGGAGGGTGGTTGTAGCCACTACAACAGCTGGAAACGTTTGATCTCCACTAATTTTCTTGGTTAATGTGGGGTCGCACTCATTCCCTTGGTTGTATTTTTCCCTCTTCCTTTAAACTTGGAACTACCTTTGAATTTCCAATTTGATTTGTACTCAAGCCCATGCTTAAACCGCTTGCAGTAATGCTTCAGTTTTCAAATTGCATCCTCTAGTGTATTGGGCTCGTAAAATTCAATTCTATCCTTAAAGGATTGTGGTAGTCCACTGACATACCTCTAAATCTTTGCTTTCTCCTCCTTAAGGTAGGGAATGTACCTTAGCATCTCTAGGAATTTGGTGGTGTACTCATCTTCAGCCATTTGACCCAGCCTGGGTTCATATAACTCCTTAGCCTTGGTGTCATAATATCCCTTAGATAGGTATTTATTCTAGAAATAGTCCTCAAACTCCTTTCATGAAAATTCTTCTTCCCTTATTCGCTCTACATTTTCCAGATATTCCCCCCATATATCAGCCTTGCCTTTTAGGTTGAAAGTTTCTACCTTCACTTTTATGCTCTCTAAATAGTCATGGATTACAAAAATCTTCTTCATTCCCAACAACTAGGCTTCAACATCCTTTGGTTTTCACATTTCATTATCAAAGTTAGGAGGCTTAGCCTTCTTAAACTCCTCTAGTACATACTCTATTTCCCTTCTTTTCTTATGGTGCCAATGATGGCGTTGACAATATGTACTTCTATAAATTTCATCGTATCACTTCTCATGAGTGTCAAACATATTTTTAGGAGCACTTAACAAAATGCTCCATTTTACAGTGTCCTCACTGGACAACCAATGCTTCTTTCTAGATATGCTCTCATTCACCCCACTGCTTCTTTATTCTTGTCCCAAAGGACTTTGAATATCCTTATAGTTGATCCCCAACTCATGTTTCTTATGCCTTTGCATGTCTGACTGATTTTGTAATAGAACTGCATTGACTTTAACATTCTTTTCTTGCGCTTTGACAAGCTTCTCATTGTCATATTTACAACTCCTTATTTCTACACTTAGGCTTCTCAATGTGTCCATCCAATCGGGAGAGTCTACCCCTCCTCACTACTCAACTGATCTTTCCTCTTCAATTGTCCTTTCTTCTTCATATTCCTATTGTGATTGGTCAAAGCTATATTGCACCATTCCTATCCTCATCTCCTTAAACCTTAGTCTCATCTTATGTGTTGTCACACACACACACACATAACTATTATATTTAAAAAAATGCAAATACAAAATAGATGTTATAACCTTAGGTTACTGATGGAAATATGTTGGTGTATAACTAGCTGCAACATCACACCTTGATTATCATTTTAGCATCAGTAATTTATATAAATCATCGATACTATGTCACATTAAACTATGACAATAAAATATACCACAAAACACACTTAATCAACATGCAGACAACCAAATTTCCAATGCTCAACATAAGGATTTGTGGCCCCACAGAATCTCTAATGGTCTAGTGTTGAACCCTCTCTTATTAGTTTTGTGATGGTACTCTTCTAGACCAAGTGTTGAATTTGGAAGCTTTGATACCACTCTATAACGTAACACCTACTAACCCTAGTCCTCATTAAGGTCAGAAGGAGGCAGTTATGATGATGACCCAATCTCCATAGTACAATTAAGGAAATGGGATGAATTTTTTATCTATTTCAACTCCCTCAAACTTAAAACGGATGACATTATTATGTTCATCTCATTGAGAACTTTCAAATAATATAAATTTCATCTCGATCGGACTTATAAATTGGAAGACATGACCAATTAAAACTGGACTTTTAGGCCTTGCCATGTCATTTAGATTTCCACATGGTTTCTATGCCACTGGATGAGCCTAGATGGAAGTCATGTCACCTAACTTCAAGTATTATCAATGGGAAGGTCGGGGTTGGCCTCTCGAAACAAAAATCACATTGTACCTTCCATTGGGGTCTGACCTATGACCCCCGACTTATTGTTGGGACCTGACCAACTCGACTATGATATCAGGCTTGACCTTCCAACCTTTGACCCCGAACTCACTCCTAGGACCCGACCAACTAGACTATGATATTGGGCCTAAACTTCCAACCTTCGACCCTCGAATCACTCCTAGGACCCGACCAACCCAACTATGATATCAAGCATAACCTTTTGAACCCCGACCTATTTTGTGAGTCATTTTGTACTTTGGAAAATTTTTATTCCTTTGAGAACATCCAATCTTGAGGCCTTCATGGCTTAATTGCCTAGATAAAATTGGACATCAAAGTTCAAGAATGAAAACTAAGGTCCTTCGCCTCTTTCTGGTGCATCATGACCATTGGCAACAATGATTCAAAGCACTTCAAAACATCTGCTACACCTCACTGAAACTCACAGAAATTCCTACCCTTAAAAAAAAATATGTTATAACGAGTATAGATCATTCATTAATTTTTATAGTAAAAATACATAGAGAATATGCATCTATGTGCACTTATTAAAACCATATGGAAGTTAGTCCAATTTCTCAATTGTTACTTAAGTAAGAATTTATTTCCATGCAACACAACTCACAGACACAGAGCGACTAGTGAAATCAACAGAATTACATGCTAACCAACACACTCATAAAGTTAGGAAGATAAACACAAATATTTACCATCTCCTCAAGGATTTATATAGGGAATCAAAATCCCACTTACAAACAGGAACCTACATTCCCCATAAACAATATAAGCATGCAACTAGTACAATGACAAATACATATTATTCAAATGTAAGAAGCATAAGTAAATACTTATCTTATATAACCAAATGAACATGAAACTAATATCAGGACTTCAACTCTCCACCCAACCATAGACAAGCTACAACCACTGTCACTTGTAGTTGTCACCCCCAAGCCATATTCCAAAGCTTGAGCTGGAGTGCTTCTGAGGGAAAGACTTCAACCAAAACAACAATTGAAAGACAATGTCTCAAGGGCAATCTACCTTCATCCACCAACTACACAAGATTCTACTTAGTCCTTTCAGACTTTTCATATATAATAAACATTTGCGCAAGGCTACCGTAATATATATAGTTTCAACTCACTTTCAAGAGAAGGGAGTCCATAATAAAGGAACATTAATCAGTGGGTAAGCTATTGATGGGAAAGAAGTCACCACTTTAGGTGGTCCATCAATGAGTCAAGCATCAAAGTTTCAGTGCCAAGGAAACTCTTGGTGGTTCAACAACTCTCACAAGCACCTAAATGACTTTTTCCAAACATATAGGCTCATCAATCCACAAGATCTCAATGGGTTCTTCAACCACACAAGAAAGCCATTACTCTCTATATTTCTCTTCACCCAGCAAGACTCAGTGAGGGTTCTTTGTTTATTTTTTTAGCTTGGGAGGTACTCCAAGCCTTGAGGATCAAGGGTTTGGAGGAAGAAGCTCCACAAATGGCCTTGTGGGATTGAAACCCAAGCTTGGGGTTCTACACCCATCGATGTTTGGGCCAAAACCATGATGATATTTGGGCATGTGATGGATGAGGATGATAGTAGATGTCGAGATGATTCCAATGCATCATGAATTTCCCAATTCCAACTTGTCGTTGTTGAGTTATGAATTTTTGAAGTTAATGTGTGGTTGTGACACCTACTAGGACAAGTCAACTAGCATGTTAGATTGCCCTTAAGGGTTAATGTCACATCTACATCAAGGCTATAAAAATGATTGCCATTGGAGGTTATTCCATACATCTAAAGTGCATCAAACATCAAAGATATCTATACTATTTTGACAACGGTTCTATGACAAGGAGAAGTAGCAAGGAGCATGATTTTTGGGTTTGTTTATGGTGTGGATTTTTGAGGAGTAGGGCTATAGGTTCGAGGCATCCATCAAGGTGATTTTAGGACATGTTTTAACTAAGTTTGGATTAGACTCAAGTGTGGATTGTAGTCGATGATTCAAGGTAAGTTAGAGAGTGTATTTTTGCACATTAAGGTGTGGGGAACCTCTGCTATAGGTGGTTGTAGGACTATTATAGCAACAACATGTGCCTTGCTATGGTTTGAGAGTCATGAGGCCTTAAGGAGAGGGAATAATCTAAGCCGCAACCACTAAGAGAAGCATTGCAACAAAAAACAAAGGTATTTTCTTGTTTAAATAGGTCAAGATCCTTGTTATAACTTCCTGTGTAGTTGCAAGAGTTCTGAGGAGGAGCCTTGATGCTTACAAAAACATATGGAGAATGGTAGAAGAAAGAAAAGAAGGGTATCCTATTGGGATAGAGAAATATAGTGATTTGGAGTAGAATTAGGGTTGTTATGATGACATAACCAGAGCTTAGAGAATGCACAGAAATCGAGGTCAAGGAGGCAACAGTAGTGAGTTGTATATGTCACCTTGTTGATGATTAGATGTTATGTGAATGGGTGTCCTAGGAGAGGATATATTGAGAAGCTTGTTGGCAACCAAGAATAGGGTTTCTTAGATGGTTGGATGCCCTAACTAGGAGCAGATGCTACAACAACATTGGTCACTCAAGGTTTGTTGGAGGGCAGTGTGAGAGTGTACCAAGTGTCGACATGGATTGGAAATTTATTATCTACTAGAGGATAGCGTGATAGTTTCCAATTTGGAGCCTAGTGTGCATCATCTTAATTGAATTATGTCATTTCTGGAGTGGCAGAAGTTGAGCTCAAGGTTTGATCATCCAGAGGAGTAGTTGTGTAGCCCTAGACTTGCGTGTGGATAAGGACATCTACAATAGATGATGAGAAGTTCTCTGAGATTTTGTTCATTGTGGGAGATGGAAATCTTGTAGTGATAGGTGTAAGACCTTCGTGGCCTATGTTGGTCTTCATTGGAGAAACATATGAAGACCATAGTGGGTTGAAGTCCCTAAGTAGTTGAGGAGCAGTAGTGGAAATATTGAGAGTTGTGAACAAATCGACATGAGTCTTGATATGTTTTCCTTAATGGAATAAGACACAAATAGTGTGAAAATTGGATAGTCGAGGTTGAGTGGCCGAATGGACTTGGATCTTTGATAGAGGCAATTTTGTAGAACAGGAGCCAAAGGACTAGGCAGGTACAGGGTATGATCGAGGGGAGTTGTGAAATCAACTACATCAGCCAGATGGTGAGAGTAACTTATTGAGGGTAGATTGGTTATCGATGGACTGACACCAAGCCCCAATTTTGTATTCTTGTACTAGCGGAGGTATGAGGGCCATTATCCTTAGAACAAGAGCTCTAGACTATTGTATTATATGTTGATAAATATAACATTGTTGGGTTGAAATTTGTAAAAGGTTTTCCATATTTTGTGCACTAGTAGATTTAATGTTGTTTATATTTCATTGTGCAAAGTTGTATCGTTGTGATTCTTGTTTTCTTAGTGTCATATATTCTAAGATTTTATCCTAGACCCAATACCGTGAAAAAGCAACATGGTATCTTAGCATGTCTGAGCTACTTTGAGGGATAGTGAATCAAAGTGTGCACAATGAAACAACTTAAAGGGAGTTTTAGCTGTCTAGATCATGGAGTAGACAGTTCAGCTGAAGACATGGAGATATGGTCTTGATTGGCTTGGTAGCAACATTGGCTGTGAGTTCTTGTGGATTGGTGGTGAGCCCGGTGAACATAATTTTGTTGTAGGGAAGACTTTTTATCATGGACTTCCATTGGTTTTTCATGGATGGTTGAGACAACTCGAGGATTTCTTTGGCATGGAAAAAATCTGGTTAATCGAGATGGCTTCGTGTGATGGATTATAGGTTGGTAGGCTAGAGTCTTCATCGGATCATGATGTTTCATATCTGAGATTGGAGGTATTTGCATGAGTGGTATTTGATCCATGAGGATGGGTGCTTGCAGGATTGAGCCAGTGGAGATTGTGTAGGCTCAAAGGGAGTCTAGCCTTAGAGGGAGTAGCCCTATGAAGGTTTGGGCCTTCAAGATTCAGATTTGATGAGGCAGAGGCACTACCAAGAGTGCACGGTTCATTCTACATAGTATGTTGCAGTGATGGACGCTAGCTGGGTTAGTGTCACCATATGATGATGGTTACATACTAGTCTTGGAAGTACCTCCCTCACTAAGAGGGAGTGTTGATTTTTGTAGCTTGGGAAGTACTTCAAGCCTTTAGGATTGAAAGTTTGGAGGAAGGAGTTCCATAAGTGGAATTATGGGCTTGAAACCCAAGCTTTGGGTTTTTCACCCATCAATGTTTCGGCCAAAACCGTGACTAGATTTAAACATGTGATGGATGAGAATTATAGTAGATGTTGAGATGAATCCAAAACATCGAGAATCATCCAATTTTGAGCTATCATTGTTGAGTTATGAATATCTCAAGTTAATGTGTGGTTCTAAGGCTGACTAGGACAAGTCAACCAACATGTTAGAGTGCCCTTAAGGGATAATTTCACACCCACATGGAGGCTATAAAAAGGAGTAACATTGGAGGTCATTCCATACATCTAAAGTGCATCAAACATCAAAGATATCTCTATGACTTGGACATCGAGTCTGTGACAAAGAAAAGTGACAAGGAGTATGCGTCTTGGGTCTATTTACAGTGAGGATTTATGAGGAGCAGTACCGCAAGTATGAGGAATACATCAAGTTTATTTAAAACGTGTTTTTAACAATTTCGGAGCAGACTCAAGTGCATATCCTAGCCATTAATTCAAGGTAAGTTAAAGAGTGTTTTTTTTTGCATTAAGGTGTGGGGAACCTCTGCTAGAGGTGGCCACAATACTGCAGTAGCAACAACATGTGCCTTGAGATGGTTTGAGTGTCATGAGGCCTTAAGAAGAGGGAAAACTCTAGGTCGCAACCCTTAAGAGAAATAACGCAACCCAAAATAGAGGTATTTTCTTGTCTAAATAGGTCGAGATCCTTGTTGTAGCTACGTATGGAGTTGTAGGAGTTCTGAGGGGGAGACTTAGGCTTGCAAAAACGTATGGAGAAGGGTAGAAGGAAGCAAAGAAGGGCATCCTATTGGGACAGGGAAGTACAATGATTTGGAGCATAATTAAGGTTATTGTGATGCCCTAACTAGAGTTCAGAGAATGCACAAAAATAGAGGTCAAGGAGAAACAACAGTGAGTTGTAGATGTCACCTTGTTGATGATTGGATGTTATGTGGATGAGTGTCCTAGGAGAGGACATATTGAGAAGTATTTTGGTGGCCAAGGGTAGGGTTTCCTAGATGGTTGGATTCCCTAACTAGGAGCAGATGCTACAACACCATTGATCACTCATGGTGTGTTGGAGGGAAGCGTGAGAGTGGACCAAGTGTGGACCTGGATTGGGCATTTATGGTATGTTGGAGGACAACATGATAGTGCCCAAGTTGGAGCCCGGTGTGCATCATATTCATGGGCTTAGGTGGTTGCTAAAGTGGCAGAAGTTGAGCTCAATGATTGATCAGCCAGAGGAGCAGTTGTGCAACCCTAGACTTGTGTGTGGAGAAGGACATCTACAATATAGGATGGGAAGTCCTCTGAGGCCATGTTCCTTGTGGGAGATGGACATCTTGCAGCGATAGGTGGTAGCCCTTCATGTCCTATGTTGGTATTCATTGGAGCAATGTAGGAATACCATAGTGGGTTCAAGTCCTTGAGTAGATGAGGAGAAGCAGTGGGAAGATTGAGAGTTGTTCACAAGCGGAGTTGTGAACAACTCGACAGGAGTCTCGATGTGTTGTTCCCTTGATGGACTAAGGCATAGCTAGTGAGTATATTGGATAGCTGAGGTTTAGTGGACAGATGGACTTGGATCATTGATAGAGGTAGTGCTACAGACCAAGAGCTGAAGGACAGGGAAGGTACAGGGTACGACCGAGGGGAGTTGTGAAGTCAACTACATCATCCCGATGGTCAAAGTATCTTGTTAAGGGTAGATTGATTGTTGATGGACCAACACCAAGCCCCGGTTTTGTATTCTTGTACTAGTGGATGTATGAGGGCCATTATCCATGGTACAAGAGCCCTAGACCATTGTGTTATATGTTTATTAATATAACGAAGTTGGGTTGAAAATTGTATAAAGTTGTCCATATTTTGTGCACTAATAGATTTACTGTTGTTTATATTTTTATGTGCAAAGTAATATCATTGTGATTCTTGGTTTGGTAGTGTTAGAGATTCTAAGATTCTATCTTAGACCCAAGCTCATGAAAAAACAACATTATTTAGTTGGTTTATTCTTGTAAGATCTTGCCTACTGAAAACTTTGATCACTTCCCTCTCTCTGTGTTTCACCTCTACCCTTGGAGGAATTTTTATCATAGTCTTGTTCTCTGCATATTCTCTTCCATTTCTTCTATGTGTGAGTGTATGAGAACTTGTTCTTTTTGCATATACCTATCCATGTGCATGTGAGAGAGTGTGTGAATGAAGGTCCCCCCTTCCCTAACAGACTAACTGTGTATCTACTTTTCCAGCTCCATGCCAATTAACCCCTTTAGTGTTGGGTTGTGTTATATTCTTTCCACATAGTTAACAGGGGGTTTGAAGGGTACCCGTAACCCCACTTTATGGGCTCCGGGGCAGCGCCCTGGAAAATTTTAGTTTTGGACCCTATGTTAGGTTGGGCGGACCCACCTATGGTTTTGTGCATGATTTTCGCACATGTTTTTTGGACGCGATGGTTTTCGGTCCATGGTACCCCAGGTCCAAAATAACCCAATCCATCTCATACTATCCTCTCTACATGATCAACCTCATCTCTCATCCTATCCTTGTTTTAAGCTTACTAATCTTTCGTACCATGTGTGGTTCACCCGGAGTGTTTACAACACATCTATTTATAAGCTTCTATAATCCTTTTACAACCTTGTTATCATGCAACAACTTCATGCAAGTCTCTAGGAAGGTTGTAAGCATAGAAGGGTCCATCTCCTCATTAGGCTTATCCTTGCTCCTTGAGGTGGAGGCCTCAATGAGGCTCTTCTTTGCTTCCATGAACATTTCACATGCGTGCTCCAAATCAAATTCAACCTCCTTCACTAGAGCTTTGTGAACCCATGCGCTATCTTCAGTTTGTTTCCCCTTATCATCCCCTGTTTTAATTCCACTTCAAAGTACTATATTCACATTCAGATCCCCTTCGCGAGGCTCATACCTCCTCATCTATAGGTTCTAAGTTGGTTGAGGTGGTAGTGCCCCTTTGTCGCATATCCTTTATATCAGGGTAGGACAGTCCTCCTTCTCATGATCAAACAAAGTGAAATATTTTCATGCCGGATGCATTGAGTTAGTGAAATTGCAGGCATAGTGTCCTTCTCCTCTGCAATTGTAGTAGATTAGCTCTCCCCGACCTCTGCCAGGTCATCCTCTGCCTCAGCCTCGTCCGTGCCCCTGAAAGCCTATTTGTTCCATCCTCGCACTCTGGTTAGGGGACTGCATTTCTACCTAAACCCTATAGGTAGGTGTCCTATCTATCATCAATTCATAGCTTCTGCAGTTGTGCTCATCATGCCCTACCAACCAACAGAAGTTGCAAAACAATTGTTGTGGTGTTTGTACAAACTTCTGCAACAAATGACAATTATCCGTCGTATGTTTTCCTGCTACCTGACATATAGTGCACCACAACACAAGTCCCATGCTTGGTCCTACTTGAGCTTCTAGCCTCAAATGCATCGGTCACCCTCCTACCATATAGTTTACAAAGACTGAGCAATCGTCTTTTTCATGCCCTTGACCCTTGCATTTCAGGCCCCATACCTCTTCGCACACCTCTGTTTGAAGTATTTTGTCTTGCTTCAAACTTTGAATTTCAATGCAAATATTTTGCAACTGCGGATGGATCCGCTGAACCCCTAGATTCGGATCTTGCATCTATGTTTCATGCAGTCTTATTGCAATCTCCAAGGCCTCTGCCTGAGTTGTTATCTTCTATTGTGACAATGAAACCCTTAGGTGTGGCAGGAGCAAAGCCACGAACCACTTGCAGTATTGTCCATCTGTTAAGTTCATGTTAGCTTCGCAGATTTTACTCTTCAACCTCTAATCTAATTCCCATGGTGTCTCACCCAATTTCATTGTGATTTCCTTGAACCCCATAATTGACTATGCCTTAGATTTATGCCTACTAAATTCTTTATTCATCGTGGTTTCGATGTCTGCCACTCTAATGTTTGGGTTGTCATTAGAGTATTTAATGTACCAAGTTAGTGCACGATCATGTAGAGCACTAATCAATGTTTCCTTGTTCATGTGATCATTTGTAACGCCCTAAGATTCCCATATAGCTTTCACAATGAACCAGAACTAGTCTAGATCCTCATTTCCCAAGCCTTTGAACAACGACAGCTTTCCTAAATTTTCCATACTGAACCACAGTGGAGGTGGAGGTGGTTGGGTGAAGTAGTAGGTGATGGTGGTGAAGTTGGAGGTGGTGTGGGTGGAGGTGGAAGTCGTGGGAATCCTTGTCTTATTAGCTGAATAGCACTCTGCGAAGAATCCTGCACTACTCCCTCTTCATCACCCAATGGAGGTGAAATCAATGGACTATATTCAGGACCCTTTCTTCCTTCGTTCCTGTAAGTTTTTCCACTTCGTGTAGTTCTGAACATCAAGGCAGCTACATAACCTGTTTTTCACACAATAACATCTTAACCTTGGTATTTAAAGACTTCAAGTGCTTACCTCGCAGTCCTTTGAAAAACCATTGCTCCACCTCGTTGTAGCTAACTGAGGTATCGACCGTTAATTCAATCACAAATCCTCCTATGATGTGATCGAGCCAATGATCGACAGTGCGGGCGATATTATCCTCAGAGGCTTCCAGTCTCTGTACTAACTCCAGGATCCAAACAATAGGACCATCAAGTCTCCACCTTCCTTGGCTATCTGCTAGCTTCGTGATCCACTCATAGAGCTCAACCGGAAAGGAACAAAAAAAGATCTCTTGGATTGCTATATAAAGGTACCTGTCCAACCACTGTTCCTTTGTCAGTTATGAATTTTTGTTCTCCTATGCTCCAAATTCGTGGATCTTCCTATCCAACCAGTTTTCGATCTCTTTCTTAGTTAGATTCCAGTGATACGACATCACACATCTCTGATGCAGATTCTAGTCCCAACAACAAAACCATTTGTTGGTTTGGTGGGGCCTGACCCATGTTCAATGTTAGTTAGCCAAACAAATCCCTACACTACTGGCCCTTTCGGCATCAGCCCGTGGAGCGCAGACTGAAGTCTCACCCGAGGCAGTATGGGGGGATGTTGGAACCAAGTTTCCGCATCCTAAGATGGTCATGATGTCAGTTTATTCTTGCTATTCCTGATTTCGCACAGGTCATTAAGTTCTATGGCTTTGTTTGTCTAGCCCTTTATTCTGCCATTCAGTACCTCTACAAAGAGGTACGATTTGCCTTTGTGCATCCCTAACCTATAGTTAAGGTACTTTCACTTGGCTAAATCAGCATATAGAATGGGTTTCCAAGTTATCCTTAAGTGTTTAATTATCTTACTAAACAATCATAGTTAGCACGACGTAAACAGATATTCTTACTTGCATTCAATTATCCAATGTAATTACATACATTAGTGCATCACATAAGCATTATAAATTAATTTCATACACAATATGACAAGATGCATTAACAGGAAATAAAGACACAAAATTTGTAAAATGCTTCTCTTTATTGATATCTTCAGATGATTACAGACTCTATCCGACCTGCGCACATAGCTGCAGGGATCCGCGTAGTGAGTTGCAAACTTCTACCCTAGGCTTCTATTCACTCAGCTGCAGAGCCTCTACCTACACTACGACCTGAAACTTAGACTTTTCTCCTTATCTTCAAGACTTCATACTTATTAGAACTTATTGATGACTTCTCTAAACTACTTAGAGCTTACTTAACTCTTTTATACAATCCCATGGTCCACAGACCATGGGTAGATCTTTTACAGCTGACTTTACTTTACAAAATAAGGGCGAACAACCCTTTATGACTCATGACACCTTCATGCTCCACAACCACAAAAATGCGGAGTCTTTATAACTTCATTACAAAATTTGAACCAAACATGGACTTTTAGCCCCAAAACTATCCTTAGGGGATCTCGTTCCCAACAGTCACCTTGTTTAACTACCTGTAATCAATGCACAACCTAAGAGTATCATCCTTCTTCTTCACAAATATCACTGGTGCACCCCAAGGTGACACACTTGGCCTAATGTATCCCTTGTCAAGCATTTCCTTCAATTGAAAATTTAGTTCCACTAACTCTGGAGTGCTCATCTTGTTAGGTGCCTTTGTTGCTAGTGTTTCTCTCGGCATCAACTCAACAGAAAATTCCACTTCCCTATGAGGTAGTAACCCTAAAATACTTGTTGGAAATAAATCCTGAAACTAATACAAAACCGGATGCCTCTTCAAGACTTCAACATCCAACAATCCCTCCCTTTTTCACTAGAAATATGAACTACAAACAATACACACCCTTTCGTGCTACTGCACTTTTCATGCATAGTTGTAACCATTCTCACTGACGTAGGCTTCTTCTTACCCTACAAGATTCTCCTTTCTCCATAATCATCCAAGTACTCAATAGCCTTATCATAGCAATCTACTTTAGTCATGTGAATGTACAACCAATCCATACCCAACAACATATTGTATGATCCCAACAGAAGCACATTTATATGCATTGATGTAGACATATTTTTCAACTCAAATGCACAATATTTGACCCAACGATGAACTCTTTTCTTGGTACCTGTATCTCACTGCACCAACCAAGACTCTACATGCACTTCTTTATTCAAGCAACACTTATCCACCAAATTAGGAATGATATAACTATAGTTAGATTTGGAATAAATCAAAATAGAAACAACTTGATCACAAATCTTACCTTCCATCTCAATAATAGATGTTTGATGATCAAATTTCAAATCATCCAATGTTGCATAAGTCTAAGAAATGTTCTATCCAACATCTCCAACTGTCTGTTCCTCATGAGCATTGTAAATATGAGGCCTTCAACCCTGATGCTGTGGACAATCTCTCTTATGATGATCCTTGCCACAAGTCCAACATTGCAAAGGATTTATGCCATCACCCTTGTTCTACTCCTCAGACTAAAATCCCTATCCTCTATCAACTACATTGAACTTCTTGTACAACACTGCATTCTCCTTGTTACCTACATCTTGAGGTCTTCCTCACTTCTTATCCCACTTTCCCTTATTCTTGTCATTACCTTTCCAACCCTACTTAGGATCCTCCTTATGCCTAGACTGCTCATTACAATGTTTCAAATTCCCAATTACTTCCTCCAATGTCCAAAGCTCATCTTACATAATACAATCTTTAAAAGCTAATGGAAATCCACTAGTGAATCTTTGAACCTTCATCCTCTCAACCTTAAGTTAAGTTACATATGTCAATGAGTCCAAAAACTTAGTCATATACTCCTCATTTTTCATAGAGTCCATATTCAACTCGTAGAACTCCTTAGCCTTACCCTCATAATATCTCTTTGAAAAGTACTTCTTCTTGAAGAGTCTCTTGAATTCATGACAACTCATCTAATCCATCCCAATGCATCCAACATGCTTTACATCTTCCTGCAACATTTTTTCTTTCCCTTTGAGACTAAAAATAGCTATTCTAGCTTTCATGTTCTCTATATAATGATGCATCTCAAATAACTTCTTCATCCCAAGTATCCATGCCTCTGCATCTTCCAATTTCTTAAACTCTCCATCAAATGTAGGAGGCTTGGATTTCTTGAACTCATTCAGAAAATATCTTCTCTCACTCCTCCAATAAGAATGATAGCGATGATGACCATGATTCCTATTTGAACCAGAACTAGAATAGAACCCATAACCACTACCTCTCATGTCAAGTGTATCTAATAACCTACCATCTCTGACTGTGTCATCCTTGTCTAAACTGTGCCCTAATTGAGATATGTTACCATATGCCCCATTAGTTTTGTCCTCTTGTCTATAATTGATGCATGCTTATCCTTATCTTTGCACATCTGATAAAATTTCAAGAATCATTGCATTTACGTCTACTTGTTTGTCCTAATCCCTATAAATCCTTTCATATGACTAAATTCTCCTATCATTATCTCTTTATCAAATTATCTATTATGTCAGGAGAGTACTCATCTCTATGGTGCTCATCTAATCTATAAAAAGAGTCACGTGAACTATAATCCACCATCTTGCTTGTCATCTCTGATCTTCTTCCTATCAACATCCCCTGTTAGATAAACCAAATATAAACATGATCAAACATACCTCAATGAAGTTTAGGGGAGGTTATGTCATCTACATAAATAAGTCCATATTAGCATAACATATATATATATATTTATATATATAATGAAATCAACATATCAGTCATCCCAACATCAACATCATGACGACACAAAACCGCAATAATGACCATCACAATGCATGCATAACAAGCACATAGGCAACAAACATGCATGCATGACAAGCATATTCCGCCCATCCAATCCAAATGTTTGAACCTCAAATGCTCTGATACCAATATGTAACCACTCCATCCTACATTTACCCAATTTCACATGCTTTCCATGGTAAACATGAGATGAAGAGTTACTATGACATTACCCTACCTCCAAGCTTCAGTTATGAAAATGGTGTTGACAACTAACTTCTCACAAACATCACTCAGGGCTATAGGAAATTCAAGGACCAAAGGACCATCCTAGGTGACCAAAACCTGAGTTGAGGTTGGTTATATCACACTTTAAGCCCCAAACACATCCACAACAAGGCAAGTGTGCGGTTATAGGGCTCCAACCACATGCATGACACTGCTTCCATGCAATTATAGCCCAAAATCTCTAGTTCAGAGGGTGTGGTCCAAATATTTGAGCCACAATTCTAGGTCGACCTCCATACCACTACCCAAAAAGGTTTGAGACTTTCCACAATCATTATTTACATGAGGAAAAAACTAAACATTCAAAATCGAATCAAGAACTTGACCTAGACTGCCTAGAACACTATAGAGATTTTGTCAAACACATGGAAAACATAGAAGCTACAAGTCATGAATGCATATATGATCATAATAGTCTATGATTCATCTAATAATAACCAAGAGGGCTCTATTCCCTCTCCACATAGCTAAAACAACACTAATTATTCCATATATTCATCAATAAATCAATAAGTAAATGATTCACGACAAGAGACGTATAATACACATCATATAACCAACATATAACCAAAAAATAACCAGCATAAAAAACATGGAAACTCAACCATAATATCACCAATATAACTCTATGAGTACTCATAGATCATAATAAAAAAATACCTTATATTAACATATGAAAATGCCAACCAATTCAAGGACTTCCACATACCACCCAGCCATAGATTGAGCTGAACCAAATCTCTTTTTCAGTTAATCAACCCCACACCATATTCTATGAATTAATGTACGATCTTATGGAATAAACCAAGCTAAAACCAAACCAGGGCTTCTAGTGTCCAAATCACCTCAACCCTCAACCATAGTGATTCAACCTCTATGGCTAAACATCACTAACACCAACCAGATCAGTCTCCACCCAAGTTGTCCAAGGCTCCAGGAACTAGTAACTCAACCCACAACCTTCCATGGCTCCAAAGTGTTTGTGCAACCCAACTCCAAGGACTAGTAGCTCAACCCACCAAGGGATCCAAAGCCTTTATTGCAGCCTAGGCTCCAGGACTAGTAACTCAACCCAAGTTGTTGCAAGGCTTCTAGAGCATTTGTTCTAACCTGCAACCATAAGGAATTATGAGAACAAAATTAGAAGAAAAAAAAATCAAGTGGAAAAACCCACAACATCATGGCTATCCAAGAAATGTATATTCAAGGCCAAAACCACTATCAATCCAAGAAATCCCCCATGCCAATTATAACTCATAACCAGAAAATCACATGCATATACTATGCATCCATAAATTAGCAAAGAAATCACACATGCAACCTGTTACATTCAAATCAATCCAGATGTAGTTTTTGATCCAATTATTTCCTTGAACTTTCCTGCTTTCCTTTTCCTTCTTTCTCAAAATTCAATATATGCCAATGTGCTCCAAGACTACTCCAATATTTCTCTATGTGAAAGAGTGTGAGAGAATGAGAAAATAGAAGAGAGCTCCAAAATTGAACTAACAAAAGGTTGTGAACTGATCCTCTTAACCCTTTTTATCATTGAGGCCTCTATATTCTTCATTTTCCCTTCAATTTCATTCTCATGCAAATCTATGTCTCTTCACATTCCTTTTCTCCTATTTTCCTTTATTTTCATAAATAAAATGTCAATTATGCTTCTTTGCCTTTGCCAATTTCCATAGCCATTAATTAATCACAAGTGATACCCATCACTATGTTTTACCCAATGTTCGAAATGGAATACGTGTCCCATGACCTTAGTCTTATATTTCATTTACATAGAAAATCAACTAGGGATTGTTACAATAACAATTCTATCAGGGTCACATCCATGGATGTGTAGCATGAACCATTTGGCATTGAACACAACTAAATTGAAGGATTTAAAGTCACATTCAAGTATGTCATGCAGATACCCATAGTATTAATTACCAAAGACTTATAGATGTCTGTCACCTCTAGAGGCAACATTGATAACCTGAAAAATTGCAGTTATACCACTATCATAAATTTTCATCTTTTCATCCAACCTTTTGATGTAAAATTTGTGGCCTCTGCACCACGTTTTGTTGGGGTGTTTCAAGTGAAATATGTCAAACACATAAAAAAATGCATTTTCAATTGATAAGCATATGTATACTTGGAAATTTTGCAAATTAAGAAAAAACATGCCATATGCATTGATATATTTGTAAACAAACTAAGTATTATGGGTAAATATGCTTGCTTGATAATCTTTTAAACCATATACTAAATCAATTTCCCTCTGTATGAGATTGGTATCTCCACTACGTTAAGATTATTTGACCAATGTAGAAACTCCATGCCATGATAACCTACCATTATTAACTTGTTTGCATTGCTCAATCCATACCTTTATCCAATCAAGATTGTTCACAATGTATATATGTATTCCATCCCACTCTTGATCAATTTTATTAAAATAAAACAATTCACATATATAGAATTAGTTAGCATGTTATACTTTTATAATAGTGGATTATGCATGAAGACTAAAAATTAAATAAGTATTATGTACATCAAAACAAAAAAAGTCAAATGTACTATAAATATCAACCATCTACTTACATCTCAATTTCCTTATTCAACCTTTCCCCAATAGGTGCTCCCTTGAAATTTGTTGATGGAGTTTACATCCCAAATGAAATACAAGATATTAATACTATATTAACAAATATAAACCATGGTTTGATATACCATATATCCCTCTACCATAGAACTCTCCAGATGTGCTCTTTGTTTGAGCAAATCCTTCAGTGATTTCATGTGCCTCTCAACCATCCACATTGATCATGTGTGTACCACTCTTTTCAATCTCCTCAACTTGGTGTATGAGGTAGTATTCTTGTGCATTGAAAAATGTCGAAGGTACATACCTTTTTCATTTCACACATTAGACAAGGAATTTGTTTCTACCAATACTTTATATCTTATTTATCTATTTCTTTAGATGAAAACCATCTACAAATGAAGTAAGAAAATCATAGGTTTCAACAAAAAAATATATAGTAAATGATGACAAGTAAATCACATACAGTCAAATATAGGTTATACAACAACCTATAATTGAACAAATTACACTTCTCACATAAATATCCACTTACCTCATGTATTTTCCATGATTATATATAACTTTTTTGACATTGTTGTCAAAGTTTTATCGGACAGATAAAGGTAGAACTTGTTGTAAAAAAAATAATGATTGATTATTATTTTTTCCCAAATTAGTAGAAAAAAACACTAATTAACAAGATGTTTCACCAATGTATAAATATATACACCAAAATTATTACATTAATGAACGCATGCCAATCATGAGTTTTACCCCACCTCATTCACCTTTATTTGTTAGGATATTCTTTATGCTTGAAGAAAACCCAGTTGCAAAATTATTTATTTCAATAGCCTCTTTAACATCCTTGCTTTGTTTCTCTATTAATAACCATTGAAGGGCACTTATATTTTGGTTGTCTCCATTGCTATTTGAATGAGTTTCACTTTTCAATGCACGATTGGTCTCCTTAATGTCATTACATTTCTTCACATTTTTTTCTTTATCTCCCATTCCATCTAAGATTCGCCATAAGCTATTTGTTACATTCTTCCCAATGTACATTGTATAAAACAAATGAACAATTTCTAGGTGCTCATAGTAGGGGAGTCTATTGAATTTCTGGGATAACTTTTCATTCATGGAAGCGCCATGTTATTAATGCATTGATAACTTGCAACATGAATCATAGTTAAACATATTATAACGATAATATAACTTGTCAATTAGTATAGTGAAGAAAATGCCATAAAAATATAAAATAATACAAATATATCATGTATATTGATAGATAGACGATTCGATCCATACCTCGAGAGACTCTATTATATTACAAATTCCATGCACAAAGTGCCATTCTCCATGGTCTTAATACAATCTACTCTTTCCCATTGAAAATATGTTTTCCGGTACCTATGGTTCTTAGAAAGGAAGTGCCTATACTCATCAAACACCTCCATTCCTAAGCTTCTTGAACAATGAGATTTCATCTTAGGACCACAAACTGGACAAGAAAATTTACCTTTTGTTTGAAGACCTACAAGATATGGAATAATTTTTATATTAATTATTTTGAGCATGTAAAATAAAGGAACTACTTAAAAATCATACATGAAATGAACTTCATGTTAGCACTAGGTTTGTACCTTTACAAAGGGTTCAAAATTGTCTTGATCATCAAATTATAATTTCAGTTGATAAAGTAATGAAGGGTTATATATTGGCTTATAAAACATTTTGTGGAAGGATGATGTAAACTTATAAACCTGTAAAAGGTGTTTATTTAACTTTTATTTATGTTTATCCTAAGGTTTTGTGGTGAATATAAGCTTATTGGGTGTTGTCAAATAGCACTACGAAATATTTTTCTAGCATTTACAGCTAGTGCTACGAAAATATTTTGCAACGCCGCGCTACGAAATATTTTTGTAGCGAAATGAAATATAAAGTTTCTAGTCACCTTTTTCATAATTTTAAGTTCACAAACAAGGTTAGAAAGTGTGGATACTAATTAACCCTGATGTGACATTTGGTGGGGTTTATAAACTCAATAAAGTTTTTTTAAATAAAACCCTAATTCAATAGTTTTTCGGTTTTCAGCGTTTCCAGAAATTATGTTTGAGTGTGCAAAAATATTGTAAGAGACAGAGTTTAGGCGTGTACTAGAATATTTAACATGTTGAAACAATAAGAACAATTGAAAATGGGAAGATCTTGCCATGTTAAAATATTTGAGTCATATGGATTGTGGTTTAAGGCTTATCTAGAAATGATGTCATTGTTCTGAAATGTACGTTGGGAATCTATTTTTATCACTTCAATGGCTATAACCTAATTTGGTGCCAAGAATCCATTCACTATTTCGATGGTAGAACAATGAGGATAAGGGATTACCGATTCACAGACACTAAACAATCAATTGTTGATGCCACGAGCTTGCCTATGGAAGGAGAAAAATGATTCAAAAAGAAACAAATGCAGAATGTGGATTTAAACTTATTTTTGAAGGAATATTGCTAAAAACCTTATTACAGTGTGGGAATTCCCCAAAACATGCTAAAGATAGAATGGTCTAGTGATTTAGGGACTGTGCAACTCTTCTTTATGTGTGAAGTTTCATGCATTAGAGGGCATAGTTTCACCGTTGCAAGGTGCAGTTGCATAGGTGATATGTATATTAGTTTTAAGATGCCTTGAACAATGTTTACTTTTCAAGTAGTGTTACATATCCATTTGGGCACATCAAATCCCAACATCCAGATCAATGTTTTAAGGCTCATCAAACCCTAATTTCAGTTGCTTCATGCCCTAAACAAGTCACCCCTTTGAATGCCTCCTTCCCGGACAGTTTCATGACTTGAAGACATCCAAAAATAGCCTCTGGAGTGACTAGCGTAGGTAAGCCCTTGTAAAGGTGTGTTGCAGAGCAGTTGAGTCCACTGCCAGAGTGCTCTGCAGAGCACTTAAGCTTCCTTTCACCTACGCTAGGTGAGAATGAGTGAAATTCACATAGGGTTTGGGGAATATTCTTATATTTTAGAATCATCTAGAAGGTTCCCTCACTTATTAACTCCTACGAGCTCGAAAATGGATAAGGAATGAGTTAAGGTGCATCCTATCCTCTCATCCCTTCCTCCATGGAACTAATTCTAAGTATGGAAGGCCATTCAATGCCACCATTTATGACAAAACCTCCTTCATCTTCCTATAAATTAACCACTCATCTAAGTGATCAGGGGATGGATTATGTTTAATTGTAAGGAGATAATGCTGCTATGAGATTTCGCTTTGAAGCAAGTATTGTAATGCTACAAGTTTTTCATTCTTTTGATGTGATGTGGATGGGATCCAAGTTGGAGGAATGGCTTTGAATCAGACACCAATGGTTGTAATTCCTTATTCTATCTAATAAAGTGTTTCAACCTTTTTCCCATATGTTTGTATTGTTTCATTATGCTTATATGTGTGAATTGTATCTGATTCCTTTCACTTATATTCAATAGATCATGTGCTTTGATCAGTTCTTTGTTTTCTATTGTGTTTACAGGGTACTTCTCAAGCATATTAAGTACGAGAAGGAGTGACAGGATCGATACAAGGGAGATGAGAGGAAATAGGAACTACAAGTAGGTCTTCATATCTTCTCATCTTATCTATTGCTTATAGGAAAAGTCTAAACCACTTTAAACTGTTGTTCTAGATACAACTACTTATATAGGTAATTAGTATTTATTTGTAGATACCAAATTCTCCAAAACAAATTGGTGACTCCACTGGGGAAAGATCCTCTTTCCTAGTAGCTTATCCACCTCCTAGGACATCCTTGCAGACCTTATTTGTGTTCATAGATTGTAATTCAACTCTTTACATTGCAAAATTGGTCAAAAATATGTCAAATTGCCTCTTGAAATGGCTTACTGTCACTTACACAAGCTTGTGAGGTGTTAGTGCTTGAAATTTCACCTCAGGCTGAAAAAGGTAAACTCCAAGGCAACATCAAACCACTTAGCCTCGTAGCTAGCCCTACGGGGTAGGAGAGGGCTCTCTCTAGTCTATCTCGGCAAAGATCTTCAACAGGCAGAATAACCAATAAAGAAACACTAATTTTAGGCTACTAAACTGATAAAAAGGTTTGATTTAGGGATTTTTAGAGTTTTGGTGGAAAATTGGGGAAAGGCAATTTTGGGTGCGGGGATTGGACACAGTTTACGCAGGGGGTTCTTTGGGACAAGGTAGGATACTGTATTGATGCCTTTGATAGATGTGGATGGATTAGAATGACTGGTGAGAAGCTAACGAGAGCAAGCAAGCACCTTGAATTCTCCTTAAACAGCTGAAAACATTGATATTAAGCAAACTTAAAGGCAGAGCATAGCAACCATGAATTCTACCTTAACACTTCATTTTCCTAATTTGCAGAAGAGAAAGTAAGAAGATGATTCACATAACAAACTTACAAGTACAAATAGAAGCACACCATCAATACATATAACCACAAGAATCCCAAAAAGGACTGCAAAACCCTGGTCTTCCTTAGCCAAAAATTGCAGAGATACAATGAGTAATACAATAGAAGCTTTCTCCCTCAAGAGTCCAACCATGAAAATGACTAAGAAAGTACATAATATAGGTAAGATAAAATATTTCCTTGCCTCTAGGGGTCGAGCTCACTATCCTATGAGTTGTTTCAACCAATTCCAAACTGATCACTAAAATCTAGGCAGTCAAAACAACTTGCCTCTATAAGCTAGGAAACCAATTCATTCATTAAATGTTTGCTATTTCATGAATGAATCTTCTAGAATAGGTAAATAAGTGTAATTTCAACATGAAAATACATTAATTACATTAAAGAGGGTGAAAAATCCCATCCCAAGTCAAGACTGGTCAAAGCTGGCGAATTCCTAAGCTGTAGATGAATTCCTATGAAAACTGCCCAAGAGGTCGCGCACTAATTCTCAAGAGGTCGCACACGTTTGGAGCAGCTTTTGAGGTACGTCCAGGTGTCCCAATGATGCACGAGTAGGCTTGTTGGAAAGGTCTGGATATCTAGTTTCCAACCCAAGTGGAATTTCTGAATTTGGTCTCCATTTGCCCCTCCAATATTGCAATCTCCCAAGACTGCTTCCTGTGTGTCAAAAAGGTGGCACAAAGTCATTTTTTGCTTGTTTTTTGACCTTCTGGAGGCTCAAAACTTGGTGAAATTTCTTGATATTTTCTGGGTAAGTGTACTTTTGCATGCAAAATCCAAAAATGCAAACTTTTCTTGAAATGGACTTGCCAATCTAAAGGGTCGCGCACGGTGTGCGACCTCTCGGGAGCAAAAACCTGTTTTTTGACCAAAAAATTCATAAATGACCAAAATTGCTCAAAATGTTTTGAAATTTGTGTTGAGGTTGAGTCATTTAGCACCATGATCCTTCAAGGAAGCCTCATCCAAAATATGGAGGGGATCGGGCCTTTTTCTTCGTTTGAATGCCTTGGCCAACCGTCCTTGGAGCACCTTCATTCTTGCCTTGCATACATGCATTCGGGCCCAATAGTGGTTCTTCATAATCCAGAGCAGGTCCTTATCTCTATTGGCCTTGGCTAGCAACCTCTCCAAATGATCATTGACCTGAATAAGCATAGATTCTCGATCTATGGGTGTCAAATCACCGGGTCTCCTACGAGCCAATTCTCGGTCTTCACGAATCTTCCGCAGCTCATAAAGCTCGTGCTCATCCTCCAACTGTTTGTTGCACTGCTCTAAATAGTTAATTATCCATTTTTCCATCTGCAATTTCTTCTGCAGCGACTCATTCTCGGTCCTTTTCTCTCGGATGATATCCTTAAGCTCTGAGCTAGGAGAACAAGTGTCAAGATCAATGATGTCAATATCTGGATCACCTGACAATCCCTCCTCAATCATGGGTTGCTTGCCCCTCTCTAATACCTATGCTGCTATCGGAAGCGAGGCCCCTTCCACCTGGTGTGGATATAACACTTGCGATGCTGATGAAGAAGGCGAGACCCCTTCCACCTGCTGTGGAGAAAATACTCGCCTAGCTGCTGCAAATAAGGCCCTGTGGCCTCTCTGATAAGTGACCAATGGAGGAGAACTGACATGTCTAGTCTCAGGAATATCATGCTGTTGTGATGGTCCTCCCTCCTCATGAACAATCGCAGGATGTGGTGGTGTCCCTGTGAAGAACTCTCGAGAGATGAACTCCTCCCATGGGATGCCATGCTGAGCCAACTGATGCATGACCACAAGATGAATCAAACCATAATGATAGAGGCTCCTATGTTGCTGTGCTGGACTCTTTCTCTGCACCAATGGCACCATCCTCTCAATATTTCGGCATATGAAAAATGGTATGTTCATCATCCGTACCCGTGTGAAATGCATCAACACGCGAATATGGTAGAAAAACAAACGTGAAAATCTACCCTCACATGTGAAATAGCGCATGATGAGCTTCATCAAGGGAACATACTCATCCTTCAAAAATCTGAAATGAACTACACTAGTCATGTACCTCATATATTGAGGTTTAATGTAAGTTTCATACTGAATCCTGTCCAATACTTTGCGCTTGTTCCACTCTTCTCCAACATTATGAATCCCCGTTACTTGAGAAATCGTCTCAGGTGTCAATGTAAAATCCACCCCTGCAAGATTTACATGCCCGACATGCAAATGCAAAACAAACAAGCGGACCAACTCCCTGTGAAGCTGAATTTGAGAAATCCTCTCGCAAATTCATAACATGAGAAGTAGCAGAAACATGTGACTGCCAGTGGACAAGCCTGCAAATAGCTCAAAGTGGTGGGCTCCTCTCTCACGTGGTGACCACCCTTACCACCCCTCCTCCTTTGTACCTCAACCTCTGAATTTGACTCATGGTCATCACTTTGCTCATAGTCGGTTTCGGTTTTTGACATGGTTTCAAGAGCAAAGTGGCTGAAATGTACTGCTGCTTCTGCTTTAAAATTTGTTGTTTTAACTGCTTTGAAATGTTGTTTCGAGGGGACAAGTAGCAAAAGGGAAATGTTAGGGAAGGGAGATTTGGAAGGGAAATTGGGAAAAACATATGAAACAGGGAGTTTAGGGGAAGAATTATGACATTTACATCATCATACAATTTCATTTGCAAGGATGTTATGGGAGGTAGGGTTTAGGGTTTGACTTTTGATTTATTAGGGAAATTAAGTAACAGTGATAAGGGAGTAAAAAATGAGAGGTGGGAAAATGTAGGAACAATAGGAATGAAAGGGAATACCATAAAACAGCAAAACAAACCCTAGCAACTTTGACATTTCAAGCAAAAGCACATGGACTCTTTACTTGCAAATGAAGGCTTTGAAAACATAATCATGATCTTCTTCAAGCTTAGCAAACCATAATTTACATGATTGAAGGCCTACCTGACAAGCTTGAGGAGATTTAGGGTCTTTTTCAAGTTTATAACCAATTGCTGCCTAAGAGGTTGCGCACAGAGCCCAAGAGGTCGCGCACTCCCAAGAGGTCGTGCCCTTGTATTTTTATAACTGCTGAAACCTCCTGGAGAGGTCGCGCCCACCCAAGAGGTCGCACACGGTTCCTCTCTGCAATTCCGCCCAAATGCTCTTGAAAATGATTTTCTCTATTTCTTGAAGACACAATGAAGCTTAATGGACGGAGAGAGAGACTTTATAGCCTTGGTTTGAATTTATTTCATGTCAAAACCCTCTTTCTAATGTTTTTCATGACACTTTTTAAACTTTGAATGTTGTTGACTTTTTGGTTTCCTTTTGTCCTGAAATTGGTTGAATTGATGTTTTTTCTTGAAAATTTTTGCAGGGATAGCTTCTGAGGACTCTTTACAAAGGGGACCAGGGTTGCATGCTGACTTTTGAAGAATTTTTGAAATTTTACAATTTTTACAAAATTTTGAGAAATGACCTTGGCTTTAAAAACAGGGTTTTTAAATCCAAGGTAAAAGAATTAACTATACAAGATGAAATCTTTGAAGAAACACTTTGATAATCATCTCTCTGGCCTGCCGGGCATTTATTGACTTTAGAGACATGACCTTTAAGACAAACTAGACCTAAACCTTAGACCTAAGACTTTTGACCTCAAGACAAGACAAACAACTTTGAAAGAGTTTATTGACTGAAACAACTTGATCCAGCAGTGCCAAGAGGGGAATAAAGACACCAGCTCCTCCATCAGGGTTATGGCATGCCTAATGAAATGCATTGATGACACTAATGAGGCACCTACTTATGCAAATGCAATGAGTTTTGATCGCTGATGGAGGGCTACTAGACCGACTCTAACATTGGCTCCAATGGGGATGGTAGCTCCTTGTAGGTGCCAAGAACCTTAGACCTTTGGGAGAGATGACTAGTGCCTCATCCATTGGGAAATGGAGTCATTATTTACACATGTGACCCATTTTTGGACAACTTTATTGACTTGGACACTTGAATGAAAATCAAACTAACTTTCGACACAAACTAACTCAACCCTGTGCAAAAAATGGACTGATTAAAACAACCTGAAAAACTCACACCAACTAATCTCCATCTTCAGAATTATAGCCTTCACCGCGGGCCCCAGACTAAAGATGTAAGATCATTTCACACTTGCAGTGAAATAAAAGTAAAGTGGTAATTACAATGATAATGAGTAGAGCAGAAAATGCTCAAACATGATACCTTTTGAGCAGCTGGCCATTAACCGACCCACCGAGACATTCATCACCATTCATTTCTTTGAGAAGAAAGGCATTTGGACCACGGTATGCTGCAATTTTGTAAGGACATTTCCACAAGTTGTCAAACTTTCCATGTTTCCCTTTGTCTTCATTTCGGGCATCCCACCTTAAAACCACATCATCGATTTGGAAATCATCCGGTTTTGCTTTCCTATCATAGATTTTCTTTATGCGCTCTTGCAATTTGAGAGTATTGTGAAGAACCTCCTCCCGTGTCTGCTGCAAATGAATCATTTGACGAATCCGCCTTTGCATTGGATCCTCCTCACCGCCAACTTCTTGAAGCAATCTTGTTACTGGAATACTAAGCGAAGTAGGAAACACTGCATCTGTCCCGTAAACCAGTTCAAAGGGTGACATACCAATTGACTTTTTCTGACTTACACGATCAGCCATAATGCATTTACCAACTTTTTGTGCCAGCTCCTCTTGTTGATTTCCAGCAATTTGTTTATGATGTTTACCAAAGATTTATTCGAAGATTCAGCCAGCCCATTTCCTTGCGGATGATAGGCAGTTGAATGCCCCAAACTGATATTATATTTGTAGCAAAAATCAACCATCCTCTTTGATTTAAATGCTGCTGCATTATCTGTAATCAACTTATGTGGACAGCCGAAACGTGAAAATATGTTATTCTCAAGGAAATAAATAATTACCGAGTTTGTGGCCTGCCGGGTGGGAATGGCTTCAATCCACTTTGTGAAGTAATCGGTGGTTGTCAATATCCATCGATGCTGCCCGGAAGATGCTGGATGAATTTCGCCAATGAAATCCAAGCCCCACTGCTGAAATGGTGCGCTGACTTCAATGGGTTGGAGAGGCAATGGCTGTAATTTCTGCTTCCCTTGGAAAATTTGACATTCATGACAACTCTTAACCGCTTTATAGACATCAGAAAACAATGAAGGCCAATAAAAACCAGCCCTTAGGATTTTATTAGCTGTGGTCTTCCAAAACAAGTGGCCCCCGCAGTCACCTTTGTGAAAATCCTCTACAACTCTCTTAGCTTCCTCCTCGACCAAACAGTTCAGCAATATGCCACCGGGGTCTTTCCAATAAAGTGCAGATTTGATGATGCAAAATTTAGTAGCCTTAATTTCAATGTCCTAGCTTTGTTTCGAGGCATCCCGGGAGGTGAAGACAAATTTTGAAGCACATATACAATATCAGCATACCAAGGAGAAGAAAAAAAGATATTGGATACTTGTAGAGCTAAATTTTCTTCATCTTCATCGGATAAGGCAGCAATCAAATTGATGTCTAGGACATGGAGATTTGTTTCAGCCATCATCTTAGCAAGACCTTGACCCTTGATCAACTTAGTAGGCTTAATTTCCACATCATATTCTAATAATGCAGCGATCCACTTTCCCCTTCTTCCTTCCGGTTCCGCTTGTACCAAGACATCCTTAACAACTGCGTTGGGAACATATGCTAAAATATGAGAATTCAGTATGTACACCCGGAAATCTTTCAGAGCTTTTACCAGCGCCAATGATTTTTTTTCAATAATATTGTACTTCAGCGCTCCATCCCTTATAATACGACTGCAAAAAGCAATGGGCTTCTCAACTCCATCTCTCTTTTGCATCAGCACAGCTGCCAATATATGCTCAGAAGCAAATGAGAATAAAATAAAATCTTGTGTATAATCCGGGCTGATGAGAGTTGGGGCTGAAGATAAAATTAACTTCACCAAATTGAAAGACTTTACCGCCTCTTCGGTCCATTTGAGTTGGCTGTCCTTTTTAAGCATGTTAGTGATTTCTCTAAGGTGTTCGGCAAGATTCGGAATAAAGCGACGCAGAAAATTCAACTTGCCATTAAAGGACTGAATCTCCTTCTTGTTTCGAGGCTGCTCTAGTTGTTGAATAGCTTCTACACGTGCAGGATCTATACGAATGCCATCTTTGGAAATGATGTGGCCCAACAGCTTGCCTTCACTCATGGCGAAAAGGCTCTTCTTCAAATTCAATGAGATACCATATTTTCTGCACTTTTGAAACACCATTGTTAAATGATACAAATGCTCTTCATCAGATTTAGAAAACACAGTTAAATCATCAAGATAAACGACCAAAAAGACATCCTTCTCATTAGCAAAGGTCATGTCCATCGCCCGTTGAAAGGTAGCACCTACATTTTTCAATCCAAACAGCATCTTGGCATAATGAAATGTCCCCCATGGAGTAGTGAATGCAGTCTTGTCGCGGTCATCTTCATGCACCAAAATCTTATTGTACCCGGAATAACCATCAAGTAGTGACATCCTTGATGCCCCAACTACCCTCTGCAGTATGTGATCCATCTTGGGCAGCGGATAATTTTCCTTTAGCGACACCTTATATACACAAGCGGATCTCACCGGTCTTCTTTCTCACAGGCACTAAGTTGGAAATCCAGTCGGAAAATCTGATTGGCACTATAATTCCAGACTTGTACAACCTGTTAACTTCTTTCTCAATCAAAGGCAGCTACTTAGGATTAATTCTTCTCAATTTTTGTCGGAAAGGCTTTTGATTTGGCTTTATTGGAATGGTATGTTGAATTATACTTATTTCATAAGTTATCAAATCTGAATAATCCCATGCAAAAACATTAGAAAACGAAGACAACAATCTGATATATTCTTTCTTTACCTTCGGCG
>APFE030610028.1:337323-366894 GCA_000404065.3 Pinus taeda
GAGAGTGGACGGATGGATAATCGTTTGAGGGGAGGCTCGATGGTCCTTTGTTCGAGGGGAGGATTGTTGGGTATACGACCAAAGTCCCACATTGACTAGAAGTTGGGAGGATCATGGGTATATAAGGATGGACAAATATCTCCATTGGTATGAGGCCTTTTGGGGTAAGTCCAAAAGAAAATCCATGAGGGCTTAGGCCCAAAGTGGACAATATCATACCATTGTGGAGATATATGGTGTCTAGAGTCCTTACAGGATTGCCACCATATGGGGAGAAATATTCTTATTCACTATATCCTCCCTATTCTGGAGGACCGTCATATGGTAATATCCCACAGTATTCAGGTCAACCTGGAATTTGAGTTTGTCAATGGAAAACAACAATGCCAGTTCAACCAAGGCTTATGTATCCAACACAACCAATGCAAAATGTGTCAGCTATTCCTACTACACATGTTGTTACTACTATACCATAGTCACAAGTTCAAACTATTGTACCTCAACCGGTACAAACTGGTCCTTCTACCTCACAACCACAAGTTTCTGGTCAAGAAGTTAAAAATTCTTAAGTTGTTGTATAACAACCACTTGTTTCCAGGGTTCGACAACAACCTTAGGTTAGTATACCCTTATCTGGACTAACCCAAGCTTACAATGGTATAGTTTATTCACAACATGACCAACCTTTCATTGCTAGGAAACAACAACTGTTAAATCAACAACAATTGTACCAACAACAACAATAGTTGATTCAACAACCATGCAACCTCAATTTCAACAACCCCAATTCCAGCAATTCCAACCCCAATTTGGACTTGCCCAATAGGTTCAACCTAGGTTTGGACAATATCAAGATTACCAAGGTCCTAGTCAACAAGGCTTTGTAGTTTATGGACAACCACAAATTCAAATTGGTTATCAACAACCACCTTATGCCAGATTTGTTCAACAACAACCTTACCAAGGTTACCAAATTCATATGCCCTATGTTGTTATGCAAAGACCTATTGCTCGGGCAATTCCATCATATCCTGGGTATGCTCAACCTGACCTGAATCGATAGTTTCCATTTGTAGCAACTTTAAAATTACCAGATTTAAATCGGCTCACTAATGATCCAATCTTATATGTACCTTGGTGGTCAATAATTTCGCATAAGTTATCATCTAACATTCCAAAATTAAATGGAAATCACAAAGAATACCCATCAAATCATGTCATGACCTTTCATTTGTGGTTTTCATCAAACTCCTTAAATGATGATTCGGTTAGACTCCATATTTTCCAAAGAAAACTTAATGGTCTGGCTATTAAATGGTACATCGAGTTACCAAGAGATTCTTTTGACAACTTTACAATTTTAGCCACTACATTTCTGACCCACTTCCAATTACCTATCAGATATGAGACTGGAATGGAACTCCTAACCAACTTTAAACAAACTACTACTACCCATATATCAGATCATATTCATGAGTGGTGGTGTCATCATCGAATGGTTAAGACATATGTTCCTGATCAGCTTTTAGCTGAGTGGTTCATAAAATCCTTGTTGCCATCAATCACTAAGGATGTGGAAAAATGTGGAGCTGTCATAGAAGAGCAAGTAATTGCTCATGCCCAATACTTGGATTTGATTTACACACAATCTGGCATGCTCTACCACAAAATTCACAATGCACCCCAACCAGATTTCGTTGTTCCTCCTCCTCCATAGTCGAGTAAGTGTCTAGTCAATTTAACGTCTTAAATTTCTCTACATAAATTATCAATGTGGGTATCGTAAACTGATGAAGTGTGGTGCACCATATGTGCTTAGTTAACCTTTTTCTTACTTCGTTGTTTTATAGATTTTATTTTGTTTTGGGGTTTTGTTCTTGTTGATCTCCTAAAGTGTCTAATGTAAATGGAAATCCTATTCTAAGGTCTTAAGAATACTTTTAAAGGTCAAATATGGATGTATATTTCAAGACAAGGTCTATGTCCCTAATGGTAACTTCCAAAACTTAGCACTTCAAAAGATCTCAAAACATGTTATTGATGGAATTAGTACTTAAACAAAAGTGTAAGTATGCAGCTACTTCAATCAAACAATAGATGAAATATTGATCATGAAATCACTGTCTCTGCTGCTTGTCTAAATATGGAAATAAAAGTTAAGCTATTGCACTCAAACAAATCAAAAATTGCAAGGAAAATAAAATTAAAATCAAATTACACATTCATGATTCGATCCCTCGCCAGTAGTCCGGATATGGCTTTCCGAGGTAATCATCAATGTCATGAGCAATCTGATATCTAATTGCAGAAAAGTAAAACTAAAATCAAATTACAAATCCATAATTCAATCCCTCACCAATAGTCCAGCTATGGCTTTCGGGGGTAACTACCAAATGATATGAGAAATTTAATATCTAATTGCAGAAAAGTAAAACTAAAATCAAATTACACATCCATGATTCAATCCTTCACCAGTAGTCCAGCTATGGCTTTCGGAGGTAACTGTCAATTATATGAGCAATTTAATATCTATTTGCAGAAAAGTAAAACTAAAATCAAATTACACATTCATGATTCAATCCCTCGCCAGTAGTCCAGCTATGGCTTTCGGAGGTAACCGTCAATTATATGAGCAAGTTGATTTCTAAACTAACTAACAAAGAAAGTAAAGAAGACTGAAATCAAAACAAAACTGGAATTAAAAAAAAAACTAAGAAAAGCAAAGTTAGCTGAGAGGTAAATCTCATGTCACTATTTGATGCAAAAACATGTAAAGAAAAACTAATCTACAATCAACTGGTTGAACACACTTACATGAATTGAAATTGCATGAATGGAAAATCTAAACTATCAAACTTGAAAGCAATCAAATGACATAATGAAATCAAAGCAAAATTATAAAATAAAGTCTACTCTACCTTACATTCTAATGTGCTCCATGACATCTACTTCACATCTCCTTCCATGTTGATAACATCAAAGCTTTATTCAAATTCTTCAAAATTACAAAGTACAACAAAGTTCTCCAAAGCTTTCAAAAGTCATCAAAGAAGAACTATAAACTCCAAACTAAATAAAGTCTACTCTATCTTACATTCTAATGTGCTCCATGACATCTACTTCACATTTCCTTCCATGTTGAGAACATCAAAGCTTTATTAAAATTCTTCAAAATTACAAAGTACAACAAAGTTCTCCAAAGCTTTCAAAAGCCATCAAAGAAGAACTATAAACTCCAAACTAAATAACTAAAAGCCAAGCCAATCTAACAAATGGAGAGAGATCTCATATTTATACAAAAAGATGAAAAGTCATCTCATTAATGAGAGTCCATGAATCTCTCCCTCTACCTCTAGAGTCCTAATCAAAATAGGAACTGATAAGACACGTGTCTTCTTAGAGTTATAATACAATTAGGAGATGTGACACATATCCTCGTGATCCCATGATTCTTTCCACTCAAATTCGAATTTGGCCTTAAAGTGCCACATAAGGGTCTTCTAGAAGCCTCCTTTCAACCTACACGTGTCAACAATCTCAACCCATTTGTTAGGTATAACCATATGCACATTATTTTCTAATTTTTAACCATAAATTCACTTAAAAAGCTTAGAATTAATCAAGTTTGGAAAAACATAAATGTGGCCCAATGACAATGAAAGTGGGATGAATGTGGTGACATAGTAATGAAATGGAGGTGAAATGGAGGTGATATAATGGACATAATAGTGAAAGTGTAATGGAAATGAATGCCATTTTCAAGACTCAACATACCCCCCAACTGAAGGGATTGCATGTCCTCATGCAATATATATTACATTAACTCTTTTGATCCTTGAGCTTTGGCTTAACTTTGCATGATATTATTTGATAACTTCATATTTTTGCAAATTGTTTTACTTGAATTGCAACATGGTTGGTTCTTGTGTTACAACCATTTTTTTTTTTTTGCATTCTATTTTGATCTTTGAACTTTGCATAATGATATTTTGATTATTGTTGCAAAGTATATCTTTATTGGATTGCATGATAGTTGGTTCTTTTGTGACAACCATGCTTTTGTTTGTATCCAATTTATCCTTTAAGCACTTTTTTTGAAAAGCCATTGTATGCTCATAATAAAAATGTAATAGTCAGTATCTGTTGGAAGTATGTGAGCTCTTGAATATGATATGGACATGGCAAGATATGAAAATGAATGTATCCCCCCCAACTGATGGTATTGGCAATTTTATGAAATGAGGAACAGAAATGTTTTTCCAACAATTATCATTCTAGCTTTTTATGGAATTCTATGGTCAAAAGTTAGAAAATGACGTACCTTCACTTACCCTTTGGAATGGATGAGTTGTATGTGTGGTGATTGAAAAATTTCTGATCATATTCTTCTTCAAGTGGTTGAACAAGAGGAGTCATGGATAGAGAGATAAGATGACTTTTTATTGCTTCTACTAAAACTTGTTGAATCTGCTCCAAAATGCTGAAAATAATAGTCTTCATGTCTTCAAAACTCGTTGGCAAAATTCCTACTATGTGAAAAGATGTTCTGTTGTCGAACATAGTAGGAAATTGTTGGCTTAGTGGCCATTAATGGATGCCACTAGTCAACACGAGAACTCTCACCATTGATGACAATGAGAGTCAAGATGCCCAAACACATCTTGCTAGGTATGAATGAATTTGTCGATGTCGAGTCACCTAGAAGATCTAATGAACAAGGGACATTAATGTATTCCCATTGTTTGTCAGCATGAGGACTTGCCATTAAGGCATGCAAGCCTCAAGGTGTTTTTACAAAGAACTTAGATTCAAAGGACTATGGACTCAATAATTTTCATTGAAGCAGGGCTTATTTGCAGAATGAAAATGACAAGGAATGGAAGATGAAAATGGAAAATGGTGGAGAGTAGAAATGGAAATTGGAAATAATCATGTGAATGAGCCTCTTGCTTTTATTTGTGGGTTATGAATGGACAAAAAGAGATGGAAATTGTATGTGAATGTAAATGGAAAATATGGAGTGAAATGAGGTGAATGGTTTATTATGAAGTATGGATGTGATGGATGGATGTGATGGAGACAATAGTATCTGAAAGTTTTTCAAGTTTTTGGATCTGATTTTGCATCAGCATATTTCCTCCTTGTTGTTGATTATCCTCTTATGAAACAAATTTGTCTCTTAGAGAGACACCATTCTCTTGTAGTCATTTGTCCTTCCTCCTGGGACCTGCAAAAAACCTAATACTTCTTCTGCACTGGAATGTAAGGTTATCAAAGGAGAGAGGTGATCAATCCCTCTAGTTATTCTATTTACACACAAAACTAAGAATTTGTATTAATGAAACAATTCTTCAAAGGAAAAATCAAAAAAAATTATACCTGCTTTGGAATTGGTGCCCCAAGTTGAATGTTGCTTCTTTTTAGCAATGTATTTCATTATTTTCCATTTCAAACTCTAATGATGGATTTCTCATTGCGTAGATCTTGTTGAGATCTTTTCAATGGTACTTAAATCATCAAAATCTGATTTCGTATGAAAACGTTAGGCTAATTTGAACAATGAGGTTTTTTTTCAGTCTGCGGAATTGGACTTCAGCTGCAGAATGTGCACGGTTTCTATAGCTAAAAATCTTAAATACAAAGTTAGCCATTCATCTTTCATCATCAGTCCAAAATTAATCAATACCTTCAGAAAATTGAGCAAATAACTTATTCATTTCATTGATTCAAAATTATTATTTTTTCTTGACATGTAGCGACTTAGTGTGGCGACTCAGTGTGGCAACTTAGTGATAACACACAACTTGACTTCCCTTTTGACCGAGGTCTTTTTCATCGAGTTGGATTAAATGAATAGGACACCATCCATATACTGACATTTTCCCAGCTACCCATGTGGCTTGTTTTGCTTGATGACACCTGCAACCTAGAGTTTAACAAAAACAGTTGCAGAAAGTTGAACCAGCTACAAAAAGTTGAATCAGCTACGTAAAGTGGTTGAAACAGTCAACCATTAGACGCATATCCCTGACTGCCCCTTTTATGTAGCTAAAGAAAGTCCAAGTTCAAGTGTGTTCAACTGATTTAGCTCTCCCAATGAGCCCCATCATTTATTATTATTATTATTATTATTATTATTATATTATATTATTATATTTTATTATTTTTCGACTACTCTTCAGAATTCCCTTATTATCTGAGAAATGGAGTGGCTATAGGGATAGAAATCAACATTTATGGAATGGAAATGGAATGAAATGTATATGGAAGCAGATGACTGTGACTAAAGCAATTGTATGTACAGAGTATGTGAAGACAAAGTGAATATATGCGTAGGCTGTGTGAAAACAAGGTGACTGAGTATGCAAATAGGCTGCAAAGATATGAAAAAGAAAAAGAAAAAAAAAACTCAGTGTAATGAACAACTAATAAGGGTTTAAGAGTCGTATGCAATCAGCTTATGATTCACAAGAATCCAATATTGCCATTCAAGAGAATGTTGTTGCAATTCAAATATTTAAAAGATCAAATCTGTTGTTCCTCTCATTCTTATTTCTTTCCTTGCATTTACATAATCACTGATAGCCTCTAGGTTTTCCACCTTCGTAATGTTGGCACCCTCCACAAAGCATGGCTCCACAAAAGCAATTTCATTTTTTCTAAAGCCATGGTCACAGTTTTCCATAAATCTTGAGAGCAATGAATCTGCGAGAGGCTCACTGTCCCCAGACAAAGTCACATATGGAAATGCCATTGAAAAGCTAGAATCTGTAAAAGATGCAACAAGAAATCCTTCTAATATCGATGCTTTTGATTTACAAATAGCATCACAGTAAGTCGAATTCGTAGAACCATTCCCAGAATCATTTGAAATAAAAAACCTTTCCAATTTATGAAATTCACTAAGTGGAACCATTTCATATGGCTCTGATGTGTAAAAAATAGTGTATATAATTCCATCTTGTTGTAGGTTCTTGATAATATCAGCTAGCATTTTGCCTTTAACTTGAGTCTTTTCAGAAGCTTCAAACACCGAGGACTTATCATTGCATATCAAATCATGCAAGGGGTGTGACTATGCAAATAATAAAATCCATAAAGCATCGAGCATTTTATGAAAAGAACATAGGGATAGCTGTTTAAACAGGTGGAGTAGTGAATGTACAGCCAACATGAGTTAAATCCGGACACTGATCATGAAGCCGTTTGAAAATAAATGAAAAAGGTTGTGGAATTGTTATGGAAGTCTTCGTGGATTCGGACATGTCTGACAGGTGTGATGAAGTATGAGTTGATTAAAGATGGGAGGTATGTAATCAAGTTTCAGATGCCAACACATAGTTTTTTCCTTATTAGAACTCCCTTCCTCAGGCACGCCGAATTAAATCACAACCTGTTCATTAAAATCCGTTTTTCTACACGCGGCAAGCAAAAATGGGCTCCAAAAAACCGAGAATTTCTCTCAAACCGCCACGAATTTCTTAAAACAGTTTTTTGAATTATCTAATTGACCCTACTGGCGAAAAAAACCCATGTTTTATTTTTTTCAAATTCATCTCCATTTGGCCAAATCATGCTCTCAAAGTTTGACATTTTTCTCTATTTACGTTTTTATGAGTTGTTGCATTCGGCCTGTAAAATCGATTTCAGGAAAAATTTGTTTCCAGATGCAATCAACAGCAAATGAATTAGTCAGTTTCAGGGAGAGGATGTCGTTAAAAATGTTTCCTATCATATTAAGCAAGTGATGAGATCTATTCTAGCTAGAGCAGCTCAGAAGTTTGTTTCAAACGCTTGCTAAAGAAACAGATGGGAATCTTATAGTGGATTCAAATTTGATGCAAATCCGTGTGAGGATGGAAAAGACTTCAAGTTCTGATCTAAGGAGTAAAAAAAAAAAACCATCCTGTTTTTTTTTTATTGGTTTTTGAGATAAGATCATGTGGCAAGCCAAAACCAAGGTCATAGTCATTTTCGTGCCTTCGTATGAAGTACCAATACAATACTAAGAGCAGCATTATAACAAGCAATGCAGCAGAGAAACCAAACCCATTTTTAGCACTAACAGATAAGCCACACTTTTTCAAAAAGTATGGACAATCTAGTAGAGATGGCAATTCATAAAGGTCGTGACTTTCTCATAAATTTTAGTAGGCATCTCCATATAGGTATGTTCTCAGTTGGGATGTTCTGGCTGTATGAAGGGTTTTCACTGTTGATTCAAGAGTTAGGCAAACAACTAGAGGAGGCTTTTGCAGATTTTATTATTATTATATTATATTATTATATTATTAATGTTTTGCAGGTTCATTTTAGGGTCAAACTGAACAGGGATGCAAATTTTCTTGTTGAATGCCATAGTGAAAGCTAGGTTTGAAGATAGCCACAGATTGTTTTTCTTTTCTTTTCTTTTCTTTTCTTTTTCTTTTTTTCTGAAATTGTAAATTTTTATAAGGATTAATGATTTTCAATTTCAGGCAGCAAAAGACTTTAAGGAAAATATGCTAAAAACAGGACTTTGACTGAGGTCTTAAGCTAATTTTTTTATCAATCTAGGTTGGGTGAGTAGGATAGGATCCATTTCGAGACAATTCTGGAGATGCCCATGTGGTCGGTTTCTTCATTGGACACCTATAACCTGCTAAACCTTGAAATCATCTGCAGAATTCTCAACTAGCTGCGGAATCAAGTTACATTCCGTAGCTAAGTTGCAAAACCTTATTAAAACAGGATAGAGTGTTTTGAGGACGACTACAAACCATAACCAGTCAATCTTGGACAGTTGAAACTATCAAAGCAGTTGGGTTTCTGCAAATAGATATTAAATTGCTCATATCATTGATAATTACCTCCAGATCACATAAAGTGCAGGAGGAGAGAATACTCAAGAATTAAAAAAAAAAAAATTAGATGTAAGAAATAAGGTCTCCTAATTACAATTCTCCGACAACGACGCCAAAAATGTCTAGTCAATTTAAAGTCTTAAATTTCTCTACATAAATTATCAATCTGGGTATCATAAACTGATGAAGTGTGGTGCACCATATGTGCTTATTTAACCTTTTTCTTACTTTTTTGTTTTATAGATTTTATTTTGTTTTGGGGTTTTGTTCTTGTTGATCTCCTAAAGTGTCTAATGCAAATGGAAATCCTATTCTAAGGTCTTAAGAATACTTTTAAAGGTCAAGTATGGATGTAGATTTCAAGACAAGGTCTATGTCCCTAATGGTAACTTCCAAAATATAGCACTTTAAAAGATCTCAAAACATGTTATTGATGGAATTAGTACTTAAACAAAAGTGTAAGTATGCAGCTACTTCAATCAAACAAAAGATGAAATATTGATCATGAAATCACTGTTTTTGCTACTTGTCTAAATACGGAAATAAAAGTTAAGCTATTGCACTCAAACAAATCAAAAATTGCAAGGAAAGTAAAACTAAAATCAAATTACACATTCATGATTCGATCCCTCGCCAGTAGTCCAGCTATGGCTTTCAAAGGTAATCATCAATGTCATGAGCAATCTGATATCTAATTGCAGAAAAGTAAAACTAAAATCAAATTACACATCCATAATTCAATCCCTCGCCAGTAGTCCAGTTATGGCTTTCGGAGGTAACTGTCAAATGATATGAGAAATTTAATATCTAATTGCAGAAAAGTAAAACTAGAATCAAATTACACATCCATGATTCAATCCCTCACCAGTAGTCCAGCTATGGCTTTCGGAGGTAACTGTCAATGATATGAGAAATTTAATATCTATTTGCAGAGAAATAAAACTAAAATCAAATTACACATTCATGATTCAATCCCTCGCCAGTAGTCCAGCTATGGCTTTCGGAGGTAACCGTCAATGATATGAGAAAGTTGATTTCTAAACTAACTAACAAAGCAAGTAAAGAATACTGAAATCAAAACAAAACTGGAATTAATAAAAAACTAAGAAAAGCAAAGTCAGCATAGAGGTAAATCTCATATCGCTATTTGATGCAAAAACATGTAAAGAAAAACTAACTACAATCAACCGGTTGAACACATTTACATGAATTAAAATTATATGAATGGAAAATCTAAACTATCAGCCTTGAAAGCAATCAAATGACATAATGAAATCAAAGCAAAATTATAAAATAAAATCTACTTTACCTTATATTCTAATGTGCTCCATGACATCTACTTCACATCTCCTTCCATGTTGAGAACATCAAAGCTTTATTCAAATTCTTCAAAATTACAAAGTACAACAAAGTTCTCCAAAGCTTTCAAAAGCCATCAAGAAATAACTATAAACTCCAAGCTAAATAACTAAAAGCCAAGCCAAGATAATAAATGAAGGAGGGAGATCTCCTATTTATACAAAAAGATGAGAAGTCATTTCATTAATGAGAGTCCATGAATCTCTCCCTCTACCTCTAGAGTCCTAATCAAAATAGGAACTGATAAGACGCATGTCTTCTTAGAGTTACATTACAATTAGGAGATGTGACACATATCCTCATGACCCCGTGATTCTTTCCACTCAAATTCAAATTTGGCCTTAGAGTGCCACATAAGGGTCTTCTAGAAGCTTCCTTTCAACCTACACATTTCAACAATCTCAACCCATTTGTTAGGTATAAACATATGCACATTTTTTTCTAATTTTTAACCACAAATTCACTTAAAAGGCTTAGAATTAATAAAGTTTGGAAAAACATAAATGTGGCCCAATGATAATGAAAGTGGGATGAATGTGGTGACATAGTAATGAAATGGAGGTGAAATGGAGGTGATATAATGGACATAATAGTGAAAGTGTAATGGAAATGAATGTCATTTTCAAGACTCAACAGTAAGGACTCTCATTCCAACAATGGTGTGATTGGTTCTTTGAGCACGCAAACAAAAGGAAAACCATCTGGTCAAACTCTTGTCATTACCAATCAAACTACTAATGCATTAGAAGACACTCTTTCTTCCAAAATTAATGTCGTGTCATCTGACAAAGGCAAAAATCAAAAGCAACCAGGAGGCAAGAAAAAGGGGAAAAAAAGAAACAAGATAATTCCCCTAAGGAGAAATCATCTCATTCCTCTACTTTGGCAAGGAAACCTCATTATCCATGTCTAATCTGTAATGAAGAGCATTTTACATGATATTGACCATACCGCTCAAAGGTCTCTAAACTTTTAAAGACTTCAAACACATATGCAGTGTTGACTGATTCGTTTCCAAACTCGGAGACACGTTTGGTTGCGATAGACCATGCTTCCACATCCCAAGTACTCATGTTATCCATCACAAAGCCACAAAACGAATCTTTGGTGTCAACAAGAAACAAATATTATGGAAATCCACAATCATCGTCAAATAATCAGGCCACTGGTCAACCTAATTCTTCGACTTTGACTTCATCTGAAAACATTCCACCTATTCTATTAGAATTGACAATAAAAACACCAAAGGGAGTTGTGCATAAATTGACATTTAACCCTAGGGCTCGAGCAGCTCAGAACTATAACATAGTGAAAGATCTTTCTCAATCACCTTCTGCTATGTCGACACTCGAGGTGTTACAAAATTGTCCCTCCCAGAAGTAGGCTTTACTATCAGAAATAGGTGGAGTAGATCCTATGGATTCTAATCTGGTGGTTTTTAACCATGTGGGATATACACCATAGTTACCGATGCAGTTAGCTTTCCTAATTCAAGTAAAATCTCTCAATAATAATGTTCACTGAACTATTATTGATGAGGGGGCATCTACTTGCATTATGTCAATGAGCTTCTGGAAAAAACTTGGTTCACTGCCGTTGTCACAATCACCAACCACGTTAAAAGATTTTAACGGAAGAACATATACTCCTTGTGGGAATTTGAGTAACCTGCAAATCGAACTAGGGGGGAAAACAGTGATTGTTGAAGTTTTGACAGACCCCTCGATTACAACATTTTACTAGGAAGGCCATGAGTATATGCTATGGCTACTATGGTTTCCACGTATTTTTGTACTATTACATTCCCTTATAAGGGTGGAATCAAAGTCATCAATCAGCTAGCCTTCTTTGTCAATAGTTAACAGGCTACGGGAAGCATTCTGTTGGTACACAGACCCTCGCTATATTCAAAGTGTTGGTATATGTCCCTTTAAAAGATCTTTCCCTAATGGGTACTTTTACACCACCATCACCATCTGATTTGTTGGAAGTGGCAAGAGTAGAGACCTACAACATGATTTCCTCCACCTCATATGATTTAAGGAGGATTACCAAAAAGTTTGAAGTTGATAGTAATATTGAGGTAATGCCGCTAAGCCCCATTGAATTAGCATAGCAATCAATTTTTTTGGCTTGTGCGGAAAACCCAAATCTGCATTCACCAATTGTGTGGGTACACCGTTCATTAGTTATGGTACTTCTTTGGATCCTTTCTTTCGTATACATTCTACGGATGAAGGAATCATCCAATCAATGATGATAGGAGAAGAAACTTGGGAAGATTATCATCATCGTTCCCATCTTCTAGATGACATCGGAGATTATTCAAATGAACTAAACCACCCTTCAGTTGTTGATTTCCTTTCGAATTCAGTTTTCATAGACACGGTAGAATTTGAGCGAAACCTATCAAATATTGAAGAAATGATTTCTATTAATATTTCGACCAAGCCTAATATTGTAGAGAACATTAATGTTGGCAAATCTTGTTCTCCATCGGAACTCGATAGTTACTGTACTCTCTTTCGTGAATTTAGAGATATCTTTGCATGGTATTACGAGGAGATGTTGGGCATTGACTCTAGTATTGTTGAACATGATATCAAAATGTAACTTGATGTCAAGCCAGTTCGGCAGCAGCTTTGACCTATTCATCCAAAGAAAGCCGATGTAATTAAAGAAGAAATTGAAAAACTTTTGTGGGCTTGTTTCATTTACTCTGTACCTCTTATTGACTGGGTTTCCAACCTTGTTCCTATCATGAAGAAATAAGGGACAATTCGAGTGTGCGTCGATTATAGGGATGTAAATTAGGCATGTCCAAAGGGCAATTATCCTACTCCTACTATCGACCATATTATTGATGAATGTGTCGGATGCGAAAAATTCTTATTTATGGATGGATTTTCTGCCTACAATCAAATCAATATCCACCCACAGGACCAATTGAAAACAACTTTTATTTGTCCATGGGGCACATTCGCCTATAGGAAACTCCCATTCAGTTCGAAGAATGCAGGGGTCACATTTCAGAGGGCAATGAACTATGCCTTCCATGACATGAAGCACATTATTCAACCTTACCTTGATGATTTACCTGCTCATTCACGAAATCAAACTGATCACCTGCAACATTTGAGAGCAATGTTTTTTTGGTGTCGACACTACAAGATACGACTCAGTCCATTAAAGGTTCAGGCAATTCTGGATTTGCCTCCACCTTCAAATATTTACAGTTACAAAGACTCCTAGGGAAATAAAACTTTTCGAGGAGGTTTATTCCTAATTATGATGAGATGGCTAAAATTTTTACACGTCTTTTGAAAAAGGAGATACCCTTCCATTGGGATCAGGTTATGTAAGCTTCCTTTGATGCTCTTAAAGATACCTTGATTAGAGATTCATTAATGTATTCTCCAAATTACCAAAACGAATATTACCTGTATCTCACTGCTAAAAATACAACCATTAGCATGGTTTTAGTCTAGGAAGAAAATGGGATTGAACATCCAATTTATTACTTGATCCGTAATCTTAACAATACAAAAAGTAAGTACTCTTATGTTGAAACACTAGCTTTGGCAGTTGTGAAAGCTATTCAAATATTTTGCCATTACATCCTGCTACGAAAAACAAATGTCATTTCAGATTGCAACCCTATGACATACATTTTGTCACATCAATTTTTGGGGGGAAAATACTCAAAATGGATAGTTATTTTACAGGAATTTGATTTGGAATTCATCAAGTCCAAATCAAAGAAATCTCTAGTTTTCGCAAAGTTAGTTTGCGACCTTCCCTCAACCTCCATTGGTTCAACATCTGAACCATCAATTTTGAATGAGTCTATGTTTCTAATATCGTCATTTGACGCGTGGTATGGAGATATACTGATCTATCTCCAGAACCAAACTTTTTGGCCTGATACCTCTTGCTCTCAACAACGATGTATTCATTACCAAGCCAAAGATTATCTGATCATTGGCGACACTCCTTACCGCCGTGGTATCGATATGGTTTTACGGAGGTGCCTCACGCATGAGAAACCCGAGAAAGAATTGAATGATTACCATTCAAGTGCCTGTGGTGGACATTTATCAAGATATGAAACCGCACAGAGAATTCTTTGTGCTAGTTACTTCTGACCAACTATATTCAAAGATTGTATTATTGATGTCATAAGCTATCACGTATGCCAGATATATGACCAAAAAACCATATTACCACCTACACCATTGCATCCATTCGAGACTGTTGGCCCATTTGCCAAATGGGGCATTGACTTTATGACATGTAACCTCGCCTTGACCGGGGGGCATGGGTATATTATAGTCGTCATTGACTATTTTACCAAATGGGATGAGGTGATGCCAACATTGAAAAATAGTGGCGAAACGACTTCTCTTCCTTTTTTTCACCATGTAGTTGCCTGGTTTGGTGTACCACAAGCCATAGTTATAGATCATGGGTCGCATTTTCGCAATCACATGATGGTTGAGTTTACTGCTAAGTTAGGACTGTCACATGATAGTTCTATTCCTTATTACCCGCAAGCGAATGGACAATTTGAGGCCATTAACAAAGTCTTAAAGCGGATGTTGCAGGGAATGATAGGGATCATAAGTGAAAGTGGCACTTAATTTTGTACTCTGCCTTGTGGTCATATTGAACCTTAGTGAGAAAGGCAACTGGATTCACACTTTTAGTTGGTGTATGGTTTGGAAGCAATCTTATTGACGCAATGTGAAATTTCAATGCTCAAACTCGCGATTGACCTATTACCCGAAACTTCTGAAGAAGAAATGCATTTCTTGGAATTTATCCATTTGGATGAAACTCGTCATGATGTTGCATTGGCTAACGAAGTGCATAAGAAATGTATTAAGGCACAATATGATAGAAATATCAAGCCTCGTATACTCTCAGAAGGAGACCTAGTCTTTCTTTACAATCAAGAAGTTGATAAACTTCAAGTAGGGAAATTTGAAACAATGTGGATGGGTCCTTATATTGTCAAGCATGTTCTAGCAAAAGGTGCCTACGAGATAGTAGATTATGATGGGATTCCATTGTTGCAGCCCCAAAACGTGTTGTACCTCAAATGTTACTGTGCTTGATTAAGTGTAGTAAAACTCACTGTATATATGCTTTCATTACATGTGTGTGTGTATCTTTTAGAGATTTTTATCTAGTTAGTAATCCGCTTTGAATTTGTTGCAGATTTTCAGAGTCTTCTGAACCTTTTGTTGGTTACACCCATGGTGCTAGTCGTAGTACGCAGAACTTGTTTTCTACAGCATGGGCTATTTTTGCTCTAGGTGGCGAGTTAGTGAGTTTCCAAGGGATTTGTATTGGTCAATCAATGAACAACATCGCTAAGTATAGCTTGTTGATTGAACTACTCTCCGATGCCAGTTCACTTGACATTCGTCTAATCATCGGTAGGCTGGACTCGCAACTCATTGTACTACAACTAGCAAACATTTATACTGTCTGAAATCCAACAATTTTTTGTATGTTCCTTAGAGTTCGTATTTTGGAAAGACATTTTGAACACATTCAATATCAACATATTTCCAGAAATCTTAACACATTAATTGATTCTCTAGCGAATTATGTGTTAAATAGACATTTGCGACACATGTAAAAGTAATATTTTCCATTCACATCATCAGTTGAATAGGATTACATATAACCATAGAAAACTCTAAAAGTAAAATAGATAGGTTGTTTAAAAGTTTTACAAAATTTGTTTCCAAGACACATTTAGTCATCTGACCCAAAAACTCAAAATGCATGTGAAATATCCTAAGTAGATCTAGTGGTGCTCATGGTAATAGGTCATAGCCTGTGCTATCATGCACAAAAGCCTCACCCAATGGCTAGGAACACCAATAGTGTGGCACTGCAACCTCATAGGTAACTCCTCAATCTGGACACCCTGAATACCAAGGGTTAATCCATCTATGTGATCTTGCAACTCTGTTAAGGTCTCAGCCAAATCCAAGTCCTAGAGAACTACTCTATCAATGTTTCTCCATTTTGGCCCACCTACAACCTATTGGTGTCCCACAGGTCAAACAGTACCCACATCTGCATGCATAAGAGTAATTTTAGTTTAGTCTTGGAAACATTAAAAACACAAACATGTAGAAACTTGAAAAATGAAAAAACACTTTGGTCAAAACAACTTACCCATAGCACCTCATTGTGCTCCAACTAGTAGAATCGAATCTGGATTTCCACGGAAATCTGTCCCTGAGGATGGATGTTCCTTGATGACAAGATGTTGTCGCTTGAGCCAAATAAAGAATGTAGTGGAAAAAATGATTGTTGACTGACCCGCATGTCAATCCATCAATTCGACCCACCTTTGCATACATGGATCTCTAGGACCAACTACACCCAGTGATACATGTTGTGGTTGCATCAATGGGATTATCTCTAAGGTAAAGGTGATTAAGATCGAACCATAGTAGAAATTGTTTGTCTTACCACTTTTTACCTTGGTCAGTTTTTCTTTCAGTGAAGAAAGCACAAGCTCGTACCAATTGAAAACTATTGGTTCTAGACACTCCAGTGCATACTGCATATAAGATTTGTTCTCAAGATGTAGTGTCACACTGCCAGCCAATTTTTTGATTGTGAAGAGGATCATTCTCAAAGGAAAATCACCTACATCCCTAATGTTTATTTTCCCATCCTTGCTAGGTTGTGTACCTGGCCAACAAAATTGTCTAATATAATCTCTCATCGATTCACCTCCACAAGAAAATATAGAAAGTGAGATGGGGGCACCTCGCCTCGAAAGTCCTATAACAAAGTAAATATCATCAATGGTAATAGGGACCATCTTGTCCCTAATGTGAAAATTATGATTTCTCAGATCCCATGCATGAACAAGGAACTACAATAGTTCTATTTGTTGCCTCATTCAGGACAACTTAAAGTATTTGAGTAACCCGCATTTTTTAGGGCATGAATTATACCCAGATTGTTTAGGGCAACCATGTCTTGTGCTTCATGCTCTCTTTCTCACCATGTAATCGACATTCTGATCCAATGAAAGCCCAAAACACAATCATAAGCTTAATTAGGATCCTTTCCATGCAAAAACAAGACAAATTATGGAGCAAACAACTAAATCAAACTTGGGAAATTTTCCCAGTGCAACCCATGCACAGAGACAGTGTGTTGCAGAGCATGCAACCTTCTATCTGGGTGCTCTTTAGCATATTTTTCTATGTGAAATCCTGCGTTGATCCTAGCAAAAAAAATGAAACCCCGACGGTCCTAAAAAACCCTAAAACTTTCATAAAATGACAAAAGAATGACTTTAAAAGAAAGTAGAGAGGTTTAGTTCGTACCTCGTCCAGACGGCTCAAGAAATGGTCTGCATAATCTCTCACAATAAGCTAGAAAAGATCGAGGTAAAAACTAGCGCAGAGCACAAAAGTGAATGGTAAGTTCCAAATGGTAAAAATTCCATGGTAAAAACTTGTTTTATGTTTATTTCATGTTCATTAATCGAGTAAACATTAGTATTTACCTATTTTTTCCTATGAAACAAATATTTTTAATCCATTTGATGGTGTTTTGAGTAAGTTTTGCAACTGACTTACAAAATTCAATGTGCTCGATTGTAAATTACACCTTTGACCACAGATCACACTTTTATATCTTTTTCTTGCTCTGTTAAAAATGAAAAAGGAACCCCCTTGGAGTCCTCTTTAAGTTCTTTTCAGACTCTCTAAACATGAAGAGATTGTCGAGCACTTGTCCTTTCCAGCTCGTTAACAGATTGGAAATGATATCTCTCTTGTATTATTTTATGCTTTTTCTGGCTTGAGAGATTAATTTACGAAAAATAACTTGTGGAGTTTTCTTTTTTTCCCTTTTCAAACTCACTAAACATGAAAAGGACCGATTTTTCTTTGTCGTTAAGCTCGATAAAACATCAAATAGCAACAAACTTGTCCATCTAGACAAGACCAAGTTTCACCATCGCTAGACTCGTTAAAATATCAAATAGTGATGGATTCGTCCAAAGGGTGAAATTATACAAAAATCCTATGTTATCCTCGTCAAGCTTGATAAAAATAAAGAGGTACCAGTCAGCAATGACTAGGGAAATGGGAAAAAGGGGAAACTACTTTATGGTAGCAGTTCGCTCTTGAACTTGACACTTTCACTCCATTAATGTGACTATCTGGGTTGGGTTATTAGCTTGATGGTTATCACACCATTGCTCTGTCATACCATCCATCACTTTGTTTTGGGTAAATGTTACCAATTCATTTCAGTGTCGCTGACATGTTCAAGAGAAGTCATTCAGTCAAAATTCATCCTTTGCAATACCATAAACCGTCATTTTCATGACTGCCACTCTTGAACCTTGTGTCATCAATCAAATTCCATCTCTAAAATCACTACACTCATTTTGTGTCATTGATGCGGGATAAATCAAGGCCCTCCTGTGACGAGTCGCTTCTTGTCAACATCAGCTCATTATCCAAGAAGTTGACCTAGAAACACCCTTCCAGTACCTTGAGGCTTGCATGCATCAATGCTATGTTTCTTGCTTCCGACGATAGGCATACATCAATGGCCTTCAACTGAAAGACTTTGTATGGTGTTCGAAATCAAATAATCCATTCACACCATGTAGAATGTACTGTAGTACCTTGAGGATCATTATCATTAGCGGTGATTTCTCTCGCATTTGTTAACAACTTATATCATTGGCTGGTAATTAGATGGTGTTTTCCCATGTTCAACTTCAGATCACATATCCACATGGTTGGACTCGTACTTGAACAAACAATTGAATGAGATAGAAGACCCTAGATCTAGTTTCATCCATCCTAGCTACAATTTCAGGAGTACTAAATCATATGTACAATGGCTTTACATTGATGGTCATTCCGATCATGGGTATATATCTGTAGGTGACTGTTTATGTACATGTAATGAAAGCTTATGATCCGAGCATGGGTATGCCTTTTGATCTGATAATCACCCTATGAGTGACCTCAGTTGAAGATTTATTGAAACAAAGGTATTACAGACTCATGTGTTGGTGTGTGTGTTCTGTGTTATTGAAACAATGGATCAATCAGATTGCCATCACAGAAAATCAATACAAAGACAGCAGAGAAATACAGTAGGAAACACAAAGACACAAATAGTTTTTAATAAGGAGTTCACCCTATTATCTAGGGATACGTCTCCGGTCCAGCTTCAGTGGTGGCCTTGTTTTATTGTGTCTTTCAGTAGAGATATTACAATACAGGGACTCAATATGAGTTCTCCTGAAGCAGATTTTTCTTGGAAGGGTGGTTCTTGGATTCCCCAAGCCACTCAAAGTACACAGACTTTTTTTCTTCCTACCATCTCTGTGACCCTTGGTCTATAGTGGAAAGAGCCAAATGTGATGCTCAGTCTGGATAGATTCCTCTATGGGAAGGCTTGAATCTTCAAGCTCTCTGGTGCTCGACGCTGCCTGTGATCAGCTCGGCCCTCTGTCTCCTCTACTTGGCTTTATTGTTATTTGTGTTCAGTCCTCCTCTCAGGGTTCACTGTTCACTGTCTCTCTTGGTCCCTTGGACTCCTCTCAAGTCGGGTTCCCCACCCCCTTCTATTTGACTATCTCTGTTCATGGCTTTAGCCACTCAATCCCTATGCCTGTTCAATTTCTCTCCCACTTGCGTCGATTCACATTCTGCAGCTATGCTTGGAGTTCCTTGTTCGGCGTCAGCATGAAGGCCCAGGGAGTGGCCACATGTCCCCATCTAACTGGTACCAGCATGCTTTGTCTGTTCGTAGCTTCAGTTACATCGTGGATGCGTTCTTCCTCCACCGTGGTGGTCAAACGGATTCCAAATCCCTTTAGAACGTGGCTTAATTCCCTATCAATTCCACTTCTTTCTATCGGGCACAATCTTAGCCGTCCAATCTAGGCTCCTCAAGATCCGACGTCATACGCATGCCGAGCGCGGTTAACTTGCTCGACCGATAACACGTAATCAATGGTGGTTTTCTCTCTCCTCCATCGCCACGCGTCGATCGGTGTATGGAATCGCTCTGCTCCTATCTGAAACCTCTTACCGTCCAAGGGCACCCCGATCAAAACTGCCAGTTTCCAAAGCGCGGGTCTCGCCTTCGTACTTTAGCGCTTTCACCTTTTTTTCCCTCGGTCCTTCGGTTCCCCCACGTGAACGAGTGCTCGGGCTTTTCCCATTTTGGTCCTGTTTTCCCAGCGATGCGTGATTAATCATGCATCGAAAATCACCTCCTTTTCCCGATCCGGGGCTCCCAGGGGCTACTTTGATCTCCCGCGCAGTCTCCATGGGCCTCGGTCAGCGTGCTTTGACCAAGGTCCTCGTCATTCCATGCTGGTTTCCATTGCCACTGGTTCAGGGTGTTTTTTATGTTGTTTTGGATTCCTTAAAGATTTGTTTCGTCTCAATACAGTCACGGTTCTCTGACAGTCGTTTATGGATCTGATTCGGATCACGGCCTTCCCACTAAAAGAGCTTTTGGACCACCAAAATTTGGTTTTCTTCATGCATCGACTAAGTGAGGAAACTACTGCCTCACTTGTCCAATCTCAATCCACTTCGCATTGCTCAACTTCGAACCTTTGAGCCCAATCCTGAGGTATTCCACTTGTCCACTATGTGTCATCCTTACCTTTCTGTCTAGCACTGAATCTTCCCATAATTCGCTAAGATATTTAGGTAGTAGGTCATCAACAGAAGGTAATTGACTCTTCTCTTCAAGGTCCTCAATCATTGAAGGTTCAAACAACCTCAAGCAATCTGCATTGACAACTGAGTAATGTGCATGTAAGCTGGTAGATCAAGGTGAAAAGCATTTTCATCAATTTTCTAAAGTATCTTGAAGGGTCCATACCTGATAGGTTTTAGCTTTTTACCTTCACCTTGCATCCTGTCCTTGCTGATATACAGCCAGAATTGGTCTCCAACTTGAAAAATATGCTCCATCTGATGCTTATCATGCCTAACCTTGTACTTGGCCTGGCTCTTTTCCAACTGTTCCTATACTACCTGGTGGATCTCCTGGATCTGTTCAATGAACCTAGTTGCCTTTTCCACATCACTATGCCTATCAACCATGGTGTCTTTACCAAAGACATAATCCAAAGGATACCTTGGTATGAAACCAAAACAGGTCTCAAAAGGAGATCTCTGTGTAGAAGAGTGTTTGGCTCTATTGTAAGCATGCTGCACATAACACAAGTGTTCATCCCAAAGCTTAGGATGTTTGCTGCAATATCCTCTCAGTAACTGGATCATCATCCTATTAACTACTTCTATTTGGCCATCTATTTTTGGATGAAAAGTTGTGTTTTTATTTAATTTGGTGTCCATTACTTCCCACAGACTTGACCAAAACTTCCCCACAAATCGGGTGTCTTGATCAGATACAATAGAAGTGGGTAATCCAAAATGAACCCATACATGTTCAAAGAACAATTTTGCAGTTTGTTCAACTGTAATCTGTTTACTACAGGGTATCAAAATACACATTTTGTTGAACCTATCCATAACAACATGTAGATAATCATGACCTTTCCTACATTTGAGCAGTCCTCCAACAAAATCCATGGAAATGCTTTCCCAAGGGTGAGAAGGAACTGGCAATGGAGTGTACAAGCCTAGTTTTCTATCGATGGGCTTGCTTTTAGCACACATAGCACACCCATTTACATATCTAGAAACTGTCTCACTCATTTTCAGCCAATAGAAGAACCTTCGCAGCTGTGCAACTGTTTTACTTACCCCAAAGTGACCTGATACCAGAGAAGTGTGTGCTTCCCTAATTATCTTTGCTCTCTCAGTTTGTGGAATGTAGAGTTTCCCACAATGATATAAGAGTCGGTCCTTCACATGATAGTCCAATTCTTCTACTCTTTTGCCTTGACTCAAAGTTTCATATACACCAGTAAAGTCCATATCCTAAGCATACTGTTCTATGTAGCTTTCATGCAGCATAGAATTATGCTTAAGTAGGGTAGATGCATTTATAATGGGTCTAGATAACATGTCTGCAACCTTGTTATGTATGCCGTTTTTATATCTGATGAGTAAATGAAACTGTTGTAGAAAACCCATCCATCTGTAGTGTCTTGATTGCTGCAGCTTAGTTTGGGAGTGTAGGTATTGAAGTGGCTGATGATCAGTATGTATTACTATTTCTTTGCCCATTAAGTAATGTTTCCACTTTTTCACACTCTGAACTAATGCATACAATTCTTTATCATATGTAGGATAGTTAACTATTGCAGGATTAAAAGTATCGAAATGATAACATATGGGTTTACTGTGTTGTGTCAACACTGCTCCCATGGCATAGACACTCGCATCAGTTTGGATCCAAAATGGTCTTTGTAGATCTGGCAGTGCTAGTACATGTGTTGTACTAATTTTTTCTTTCAAGGTGTCGAAGGCTTTTTGTTGTTTGCCTCCCCACTGAAACACCTTGTTCAACCCTATCAAAGCATGTAAGGGAGCTGCAATTAAGGAGAATTTTGAAATGAACTTCCTCCAATATTGTGCTGCTCCTAAGAAGCTTCTCACTTCTTTAGCAAACTTGGGTTTAGGCCAGTTTACAATGACTGACACTTTAGAGGGATCTATTTTCAATTCACCTCCCCCTACTATATGACCCAAATAATTTAGAGAGGTTTTGCCAAATTCACATTTGGAGAGTTTAACATAAAGTTTTTCTCTTTTCAAAACATCTAATGTCTGCTTAACATGCCTTAAATGTTCTTCACACATTTTACTAAAAATTAGAATATCGTCCAGATACACAATAACAAAATCATCAAGAAAAGGTCTAAGTACATCATTCATTAATCTCATGAAAGTAGTAGGGGCATTAGTTAGGCCAAAAGGCATAACCATCCATTCATACAATCCCTGCTTTGTTTTGAAAGTAGTCTTCCATGCATATTGCTCTGAAACTCTGACCTGATGGTATCCACTGTGCAAATCCAACTTGGTGAAATAAACAGCTTCCTTCAATTGATCTAAAAGATCATCTATGCAAGGAAGGGGATAATGATATTTTATTGTTATCTTATTTAGTGCTCAGTAGTCAATGCACATTCTCCATGAGCCAAAATTCTTTCTCACCAAAACGATTGGTGACCCACATGGTGATGTGCTAGGCCTGATGAACCATTTCTCGAGCAACATCTGCACCTGCTTCTTGATTTCAGCATCCTCTAAAGTAGACAACCTGTACATCCCAATGTTAGGCAAAGGAACATCTTGCTGCAAAATAATATCATGTACTATTCCCTTTTTGCGTGGCAGACCTTTAGGTTCTTGAAATAAGACATCATACTCTGAAACAATCTTTTCTATATCAGCTTGTTGATCAACATTACAGCCTTCAAATATATTGGTTTTATCAGGTATCTTTTCCTTTACAACCATCAGTAAGAATTGTTTGCATGAATTTATCATTCTTTTCATCTGTCCTGAGTTTATGAGAGTATAATTATTCTTGAGCTTATGAGCTCTTACAAAATATTTTATTCCATCTTTAACAAGTAGATACTTGTTCTCAGCTCTATAGAAAATAGCCTTTCCGTCATACAAGTAAGGACTTCCTAAAATAATTCCACATATATCCAAAGGAATTACATCTAACTCAATCTCATCTACAAATGCTGACCCAAAAGAAAACTTGAGTTTGCAATGTCTAGTCACTTGTAGTTGTGCTTCATCATTCAACCAACCTAATGGGTATGGTTTCTTGTGAGGTGTAGTTGCTAATCCCAATTTCTTTACAATTGCTTCAAAAATTAGATTTACTTTGTGAGCCACTATCAAAAAAAGTATCAATATTTTGATTTTTGGAAACAACTTGAATATGGAAAAGCTCATGTCTTTTTCTCTCATGTTCCTCGTCAATAACAGATTGAGCAGAATTCTTGCCCTTGGACTTCTAAGGTCTCAGCTCTGGATGTAGAATCCAACAATGCTCATCATCATGCCCATCATTTTTAGAGTGAGTGCATGAAGCTTTGCTTTTTTTGCATTGTTAGCCTTCCTTGCTTTCCACTTCTGCTTTCTTTTCTCCTTTCTCTTGCTTATAGTGGGTTGGGATGGTCCCCCAACTTCTGGATTTCCATTCATTCCTCTAGCTTCTAGATGAGTAACTTGTACAGATACCTCATCTATACTAGTTGGATTAAACATGAGGATGGTATGCCTCATGTTGCTGTGTAGACCACCAATGTACTTTAAAAGAGTTTATGGTGAGTCTAATGAGATATCCAACATCACTGCTCTCTTTTTGAACTCTTGAGTATACCCTTGCACACTTTGCCCTTTCAACTTCCAAAGAGTTTTCCAACTCATCATGGCTTGTTGCATGTAGTCCAATTGATAGAACTTCTTTTTGATTGCAGCAACAAATTCACTCCAGACAGAGATGGTCTTTCCATGCTTCTTCATATCAGTCTGGGTTCTGCCTTCCCACCAAACCAAGGCAGTGCCTCCTAGGCATAGGCTTTCCAGCTGAATCTTATTCTTGTCCGAGTCTATGTTTTGTACCCTGCAATATAGATCAATTTGTCTAATCCAATTGTCTAACTTTTCAGCATTTAGCTCTCCATCATATATAGGCAAAACAAATTTAACATCTAGTTTAATCAAAGATGCTTTCTTATTATGCACAGGGCTATTAGGAGGTGTGGGAAAGCTTTCTTCTTTCCCCTTTCCTTTTGAGTGGTCATGGGAATGAGATTCATCTTCTTCTTTATCTTGTTTAGAGCCTGATCAATCTTCATCCTTATGCTTTCTAAAGTCCTTATACATTTCTTATACCATAGAATTTATAGCTAGGAAACTTTCTATGAATTGAGGGTCCAGCCCTATAGAACCTTCCTCTGACATTGTCTTCCAAGAATAGACTCTCCCAATTTCACGATTAGTTTCCACCAACTCTCCTTCTCCTAATTTGAGATTTGATCTAGTGAGCATTCACAACTAAACCAACACAAGATTGTCTAACCTTACAGCCTAGAGCTTTGATACCACTTGATCTGATAATCGCCCTATGAGTGACCTCAGTTGAAGATTTATTGAAACAAAGGTATTACAGACTCATGTGTTGGTGTGTGTGTTTTGTGTTATTGAAACAATGGATCGATCAGATTGCCAATACACAGAAAATCAGTGGAAATACAGCAGAGAAATACAGTAGGCAACACAAAGACACAAATAGTTTTTAATAAGGAGTTCACCCTATTCTCCAGGGCTACGTCTCCGATCTAGCTTCAGTGGTGCCCCTTTTTTTATTGTGTCTTTCAGTAGAGAGATTACAATACAGGGACTCAATATGAGTTCTCCTGAAGCAGATTTTTCTTGGCAGCGTGGTTCTTAGATTCCCCAAGCCACTCGGAGTACACAGACTCTTTTTCTTCCTACCAGCTCTGTGACCCTTGGTCTACAGTGGAAAGAGCCAAATGTGATGCTCAGTCCAGACAGATTCCTCTATGGGAAGGCTTGAATCTTCAAGCTCTCTAGTGCTCGACGTCGCCTATGGTCAACTTGGCCCTCTGTCTCCTCTGCTTGGCTTTATTGTTCTCTGTGTTCAGTCCTTCTCTTAGGGTTCATTGTTCATTATCTCTCTTGGTCGCTTGGACTCCTCTCAATTTGGGTTCCCCACCCCCTTCTATTCGACTATCTCTGTTCATGGCTTTAGCCACTCAATCCCTATGCCTATTTATTTCCTCTCCTGCCTACGTCGATTCACCTTCTATAGCTGTGCTTGGAGTTCCCTGTTTGGCATCAGCATGAACACCCAGGGAGTGGCCATGTCTCCCCATATAACTGGTGCCAGCATGCTTCGCCGATTCATTTCTTCAGTTACGTCATGGATGCGTTCTTCCTCCACCGTGGTGGTCAAATGAATTCCAAATCCCTTTAGAATGCGTCTTAATTCCCCATTGATTCCACTTCTTTCTATCGGGCACAATCTCAGTCGTCTGATATGGGCTCCTCAAGATCTGACGTCATACACACATTGAGCACAGTTGACTTGCTCGACTGATAATGCGCGATCAACGACGGTTTTATCTCTCCTCCGCCGCCATGCGTCGATCGGTGTATGGAATTGCTCCACTCCTATTCAAAACCTCTTACTGTCCAAGGGCGCCCCGATCAAAACTGTCGGTTTCCAGAGTGCGGGTCCCGCCTTCGTACTTTATCACTTTCACCTTTTTTGCCTGCAGTCCTTCGGTTCCCCCATGCGACCGAGTGCTCGAGATTTTCCCATTTTGGTCTTGTTCACCCAGTGATGTGCGATTAGCGCGCATCAAAAATCACCTCCTTTTCTCGATCTGGGTCTCCCAGGAGCTACTTTGACCTCCCGCGTAGTATCCATAGGCCTCAATCAACATGCTTTGACCAAGGTCCTTGCCGTTCCACATTGGCTGCCATTGCCACTGGTTCAGGGTGTTTTTTATGCTGTTTTGGATTCCTTAAATATTTGTTTCGTCCCAATACAGTCAAGGTTCTTTGACAATCGTTTATGGATCCGATTCAGATCACCTTCCCTCGTCAATTCATGTAAAATCAAATATCATTTTATATGTATTGTAATTGATGCAGGTCACCTTCCACTTTGATACCTCCTCATCACATCGTAAAGCATTTCATTCGACATTGGCATTTTTCTGACTTCATGCTTTAGGGAGAAACTATTACAAATCCATTTGGGCACATCAAATACCAACATCCAAATCAATGTTTTAGGGCTCATCAAACACTAATTTCAGTTGCTTCATGCCCTAAACAAGTCACCCTTTTGAATGCCTCCTTCCCAAATAGTTTCATGACTTGAAGACATCCAAAAATAGCCTCTAGAACAACTAGCGCAAGTAAGCCCTTGTAAAGGTGAGCTGTAGAGCAGTTGAGTCCACTGCCAAGGTGCTCTGCAGAGCACTTAGGCTTCCTTTCACCCATGTTGAGTGAGAATGAGTGAAATTCACATAGGATTTGGAGAATATTCTTATCTTTTAGAGTCATCTAGAAGGTTCCCTCACTTATCAACTCCTTTTAGCTAGAAAATGGATGAGGAATAAGTTAAGGTGCATCCTATCCTCTCATCCCTTCCTCCATGGAACTAATTCTAAGTATGGAAGCCCATTCAATGCCACCATTTATGATAAAACATTCTTCATCTTCCTATAAATTGGCCACTCATCTAATTGATAAGGGGCTGGATTATGTTGAATTGTAAGGAGATAATGCTACTATGAGAATTGGCTTTGAAGCAAGTATTGTAATGCTACAAGTTTGTCATGCTTTTGATGTGATGTGGATGGGATCCAAGCTAGATGAATGGCTTTGAATCAAACACCAATGGTTGTATTTCCTTCTTCTATCTAATAAGGTGTTTGGACCTTTTTCCCATATGTTTGTATTGTTTCATAATGCTTATATGTGTGAATTGTATCTGATTCCTTTCACTTATATTCAATAGATCGTGTGCTTTGATCAGTTCTTTATTTTCTGTTGTGTTTACAAGGTACCTCTCAAGAATATTAAGTACGGGAAGGAGCAACAGGATCGATACAAGGGAGACGAGAGGAAAGGGGAACTACAAGTAGGTCTTCTTATCTTGTCATATTACCTATTACTTATAGGAAAAGTCTAAAACAATTTAAACTATTACATTTTAAGCTTCTGTGGTAGTTTTTTGGAGTAGCATGATCCATATTATCCATAGTATTGTGTTCATTCTGTTGACGTTTCAAACCCCAATGGGGTTCCATCATCAGGTCTCCTTCCATGTATCCCCTCTGTATAGGGAAGTTATGTTAGATTTTAAGCTTTTGTGGTAGTTTTTTGGAGTAGCATGATCCGGATTATCCACAGTATTGTGTTCATTCTGTTGACATTTCAAACCCCAAAGGGGGTCCATCATCAGGTCTCCTTACATGTATCCCCTAAGTACAGGGAAGTTATGTTAGATTTTAATCTTCTATGGTAGTTTTTTGGAGTAGCATGATCCGGATTATCCACAATATTGTGTTTATTCTGTTGACATTTCAAACCCCAAAGGGGGTTCATCATCAGGTCTCCTTCCATGTATCCCCTCCATACAAGGAAGTTATGTTAAATTTTAAGCTTCTGTGGTAGTTTTTTGGAGTAGCATGATCCGGATTATCCACACTATTGTGTTCATTTCGTCAACGTTTCAAACCCCAAAGGGGGTACATGGAAGGAGACCTAATGATTGACCCCCTTTGGGGTTTGAAATGTTGACAGAATGAACACAATACTATGGATAATCCGAATCATGCTACTCCAAAAAACTACCACAGAAGCTTAAAATCTAACATAACTTCCCTGTACAGAGGGGATACATGGAAGGAGACCTGATGATGGACCCCCTTTGGGGTTTGAAACATCAACAGAATGAACACAATATTGTGGATAATCCGGATCATGCTACTCCAAAAAACTACCACAGAAGCTTAAAATATAACATAACTTCCCTGTATGGAGGGGATACATGGAAGGAGACTTGGTGATGGACCCCCTTTTGGGTTTGAAACATCAACAGAATGAACACAATAATGTGGATAATCTGGATCATGCTACTCTAAAAAACTACCACAAAAGCTTAAAATCTAGCATAACTTCCCTGTACGGAGGGGATACATGGAAGCAGACCTGATGATGGACCCCATTTGGGGTTTGAAACATCAACGGAATGTTGGCATTATGGCACAGGTTTGGAGCTATGGCACAGGTGTTGTCCTTGATGGCAACCTTCTTTGGTAACAGATCTCAATTCAGGCATTCAAAAAGTAGAAAAAGACATATACATAGGTTCATCTAGACGAAGACGCGTATACACGCGGGTTATACATTACAAAAGCACGTATATGTTGGTGATCATTCTTTTGGTCCATGGCAGGTAGATCTTGGAACTTGAACCTATGTTTTGGACCATGGCATCTCGTCAATTGTGTCGATCCCTAGCTTTGGGTTCATGGTATTGAAATGTTATGGTTTTGGACCATGCTATTGGGGAAGGCCTAGGACTATAAAAGAGGAAGGAGATCTTGTGACAAATCACCATCTGAATTATTATTGAAGATCTAATAAAGTGCTAGAGCTGGTATATTGGATGGTGATGTAGATCTGGATCTGAAGGAAGGAGAAACTTTAGCGTAAAAGGAAGGATAAGGTCTATTCATGGGTCATAATCTTTAAGCCTAAATGATAGTATCTCTGTATGATTTTGATCTGCTTGATGTGGCGCTTGTCTGATCTATAAGTCTGATAATCTAGGTTAATTAGTGATTGAATAT
>APFE030610028.1:380808-397903 GCA_000404065.3 Pinus taeda
ATTTTCTTCGTTCCTATAAACATATATCCACTATGTCAATCTTTTAAATTATGTGCATAATATACTTTAAAAACTTATTAAAAATGCTCCATAAAAACCCATTAACCTCTAAATCCTCTAGGTGCTAATTAACCCCCTAAACATAAATTACCCCCTAACACCTTAACCCCATTCTCCTAAGCCCTTAACCCTTAAACCTAAGCCCATAAACTAATTAACCCCTAACTTGACCTAACCCCTTAATCGACCCAAATGGAAATTATAATATAATATTTCTCCACATCAAGATGACAACATAGGTCAAATATCTCCCAAAAGATTATAAAGTATATTTACAATAAAAATATGATACAATTTACAATACAAAGATATACAATCTAAAATACAATATACATATAAACATTTACAAAAAAAATCTACAATATAAAGACATATAATGAATAACTTACTAATGGATAATGTTCATGCACGCCTTCAACATGTCCATGTTATTTACAATGCCTTTTAGTTGTTGTTATTATAAGTTTCCTTACATTCAATCCCTTGCATTTTTATCAAAGTAAAAATGTAGCATGTGTGTTATAGAAGCCAAATGGCATCATCAAGAACTCAAAACTTCCATACCTGGTCACCATAGTTATCTTATACTCATCTCCCTCTTCAATGTGTACTTGATAATACTTTTATCTCGAATCAAGCTTCAAGAAGACCATGGCCTTATATAACGTATCGAAACAATTTGTTGCAAGTGGTAGTTGACATTTGTTCTGATTTTTCAAAGCTCTATAATTGAGAGACACCCTCAACTCTATAATATCCTTCTTTTGAAAGAGGACTGAAGCACCATAATGGGAGTCACCTTGAAGGTTGTACGAATCCTTCCTCAACTTGTAGTTGTTGCTTCCACTCCAATGATGGAACAAGAAATCTATAAGGAGCTTGTGCTAGTGGTTGCCTTCCTCACTCATGCTCAATATGGTGGTCAATTATTTGCCTTGGTGGGTGGACTTTTGGAAACTCATTCGACATTTCATTTGCATACAAATCTAGTACATCATAAATCTCAGATGGAATAGACGTCTCCATCCCCTCACCTTCTCTAATTTCTATAATGAATGTTGCATACATCTCTACATCAAATCTTTATGCTACCATCTTCATACTCAATGTTAAAACCAACTACACCTTCACATACTTCCTCCTCAAGAAATTATTAAAAGACCACACCTAATTATCTCCAACCACAACTAACTCATCCATCCAAGGTGTCATCATAACCTTGTATCCTTGAATAAATTCTCTCACCATTATCACATCAAAGTCATCCATCACCGTGACTATAAACTAAAGAACTGCACTCCAATCTTCTATTCGAACTGGTACCTCCGTAGCCAATCCTTCAACTTCTCTAGCCTTGGAATTCACTTCTTTCACTTTTTATACACTAGAAGATACTTGCACCCTAAATTATTTTGTTAGACGAGTGCTCATGAAGCTACGTGTAGCCCTACAGTCTACAAGATCTTGACTAGTTCTCCTCTGGATTTCCAAATCCACAAATCATAACCTGTGCAACTGGCCATCTTGTTTTTCTAGAACATCGATTCTCATAGGAAAGTTAAAAAAATCCAAACATACCTCTTGGCTCAAATGCTTTCATCATGTTGTTTCTCATGTTCAGACACCCTACTTTTATATCTAATCTAATACCACCTTTCAAGTACCCAGAATGTTCACTCGAGTTAAGGCACGTCAATTCCTCCATACTTCTGGCATAGGCAAGGTTCATCACAATAGTAGTGACTAACTTCTAACTACTTCACTTCTAGAATACACCTCCAACACTTATACTTCATATTCACATGTCAAATTTAGTATGTTAGTATAAATAACATTCAATCTTCAACACAAGAATAATGCCTAATTTATTTCATCCATAAATACATAAGAATATAAGATAAAAGACAACATCTGTGAAAATCTCCTTTATATCATAAATTTGGCTTTTCATCCCACTTCCTACTCCCAAAGTTACAACAACAAACAACCCTTGGTTCCCCAACTAAGTCCTCAAAGGATATACATAAAGCACTCCCCTCGGCTCCAGACACTTCTTGCATGATCTTGAGTGTGCTCAATTGTCGCTCGGTTTGGTCATCTCACAACTCGCACTTCCATCGGTTGGAAAAAATACACTATATTGCAGGGGTAGAATGATCCTTCATTCAACTCCTCTCCCCATTCATTTCTACATAAAATTTTCTCCTTGCTTGTGTTAGTTTTTCAAGTGCAATGCAAGCTAGCACAATATTTTTGAAATAATGATAATACTTTTGATATTTATCTTCTTGATTTTATTCCAATATATCATTCATCAATTATACTTCAAAAATTCAACCATAAAAAACAGTAGAATAATATAGGTCAAAATGCACAAAGAGAAGACAAGATTTAGCTTAGGAAACCCCACCAAGGGGAAAAACCTAGAAACCTTTTCAATAGATAAATTCTTATGTTCATCAAGGGACACACTTAGACCTATGGTCAAACCTGGTTTTCCCCTCCAAGTAAAGTCTCCCAATCTGATCCAACAACTAGGTCCACTGATCTGCCTACAAAACTTGGCCATGTACGATTTCTTCAAAAACTCAACTTTCGATGACTGCTTCAAGAACTCGGCTTTTTGCAACTACATCAAAAACTTGGATTTCTATGATGAAAACTACCCATAAATCTAAAAACTAGAAGAGAGAGAATCTATCCACGTGTGCAAGTTTGATAGAGAGATAAAGAGAGCTAATTCATCCTTGTTTCCATCCTTCTTATCATTCTTTATATTTTTTAGGATGCCCATAACTTGTCTTCTTGAGAGAGTGCAAATTTTTAGTGGAAGAATGAGGTCAAGTTTCCTTTATATACTGATCTTCCTCAGCTGAAGGGGTGTGAATTTTTCCTAGGATGACTTGACTTGGAGGGAGGCTGACTTTACAACTTTTCGAACCAAAAATTACAATTTAAAAAAATCAAATTTTCTTCTTTAAAAAGTCACAAAGGGACTTTGACTCAAGGTATGTTTTCTTTTGACTCTAGCATTTGAAATATGATTTACAATAATAATACAATTACATCAAGTGATCAAATATACATTATGAAGACTGACCATAGTTACAAATTCAACACTCCCTATTAAATAGGGAGGTATTCATAATAATTGTCACAGGTGTTCTCAAGTTGACCAGTTTCTCTAAGAAAAGGTTATATCAAATCATCATAATCATGATTATCATCATCTACTATCAACATATGTTAGTAGCCATATTTAGGGTGGTACCAAACCCATGACTCACCATTAACATACCAGGACCTACTCCTCCAGAGTGATATGTCTTAAAATATGAAACTCAACCCTCTTGGGCAGTAATAGTAGGTACTCACTCAACCCACCTAGTAACTACTCAGTCAACCCTCTTAAGGAACACTTCCTCACCCCTCTTGGGGAGCTCTTCCTCACACCTTCTAGGGAGCACTTCCTCACCCCTCATGGCGAGCACTCTAGGTTGCGATGCTAAAATACCTCTCTCAGCCCACCTGGTGAGTACTCATTCAACCCTCTTGATGCATACTCGCTTAACCCTCCTGGGGAGAACTTCATCACACCTCCTTGGGAGCACTTCCTCGCCCCTCCTAGGGAGCGATTGCTTCTTGATGCTAACAAACCTTACTCAACCCTAACCAAAGGAGTGATTGGGTCTCCTCACTGAGAGGCACTTACTCAACCCTACCTAGGGAGTACTCTAAACCTCTCAAACCATTATCCCTTTCGGGAGAATGTCCTTCCATGTTGTCCTCTCAATGAGAGGGGTAATATACACAAGCTCCAACTTGTATTTAAAGTACATGAACTTGTCTTTAGACAACAACTTCATTAGAACATCAACTAGTTTCTCAATAATGGAAATGTGCTTGAGCCTAATCACTCTCCTTTACACCACATCATGGATGTAGTGGTACTTGATCTCAATATGCTTTGACCTGTCATGAAATGCAAGATTCTCTAAAACCTTCACACAACTTTTATTATCGCATTATGTCACCATTGGATCCAACTCTTGGTTAAACAATCTTGCAATTTTTTTCTGAAATGACACTGCTTCTATACACACTTCATTTACCACAATGTATTCTACTTCTATAGTGTTGAGTGTGATAAACCTATACTTCATGGTTATCCAAGATATCATGGGGGAACCCAAGCTAAAGCATACCCCTGAAGTGCTCTTTCTATCATTAGTACTTCCTTCCCAATGAACATATGTGTATCCATGAAGTTGTGCATCTTTATTTGTGACATATCTCAGACCATAGTTCATAGTACCACATAGATATCTTATAACATGCTTCGTTGCAATCCAATGTCCATGCCGCATTTCAACCTAGAACTAGCTCAATGTGTTCACAACTAAGAAAATGTCTAGCACGGTGTTAACCAATTACATCAGTGAGCTAATCAATCTATGGTACATCAATGGATCTACCAAATTGGATTCAAAACCTCTTAAATTATTTATATTCGTCACTATGGGAGTATCCATGGATTTACAATTCATCATACCACACTTCTAAAGGATCTCAATCACATACTTTCCTTGACCAAAGAAAACTTTGTTAGGTTTCTACCATACTTCCAATCCCAAGTAATAATGGATCAACCCAAGATCCTTCATATCAAATTTAGAAACCAACTGCTTCTTGCATTGAATAATAAGAGGCTTAGCACCTATAAAAAACAAATAATCAACATATAACAATAGGATCACAGGTGCATTATTTACAACCTTAAAGTAAAGGCTTGGATCGAAATCACTCTTGGTAAATCCCAATCTCATCAAATAGTTGGAAATGTGAGAATACCATGCTCTTGGAGCTTGCTTAATTATATATAAGACCTTCTTTAACCTACAAACATGAGACTCCTTCACATGCACCTAAAATCCTTGAGGTTTCTCTATGTACACCTCTTCCTCAATCACACTATTAAGGAATGCAGTATTTACATCCATCTGGTGTAGATTGCATCCCATCAAAGAAACAAGAGAGATGATGGATCTAATGGAGGTGTACCTGGAAATTGGAGCAAAAGTCTCATCATAATCTTGTCCCTCTTTCTGGGAGAATTCTCTAGCCACAAATCACACATTGTACTTGTCGACACTTTCATCTGTAGTATGCTTGATCTTGTATGTCCACTTGGAAATTACTGTGAACTTCCCTTCTGGCCTTGTCACAATCTCCTAAATGTCATTCTTCATGATCAATGGATATTATTCATTCATAGCTTCCTTCCACACTTGTTGACTAGATGCTTCTCATAAGTGGAAGGTTCTACATCAATCAAATTAGCCATGAGAGCTACATAATTGGAAAACCTTTTAGGTTTCTTAATTACTCTGGACATGCCATTAGGAGCTACATGTCCTTATACTTATTCCAATTTAGATCTAAGCCATGCTGGTCTTTTTCTCATTTTTGGAACAACAACCAGTTCCACTAGTTCATGAGGCCCTTCTGGCTCTACAGGACATCTTGTAGAACTTGAATGCTCTTCCCTTGAAACCTCATTATTTACTTCATCAACAGAATCCATGGAGACTTATTTAGATCTATTCTAACTACTTGGAAATGGTTTCTTGATATTCTTTCCAAGAGCACAACCTGTATAAACACCTTCATGTTCTATCTGCAATTTAGGGACACCTGAAACTATTTGATTAAATTCATGTAATTATTTGTAATGAAGATGCCCATACTTTTTATTTGATTGAATTCATGTAATTCTTTGCAATAATGTATCACTTGGATTGATTTCTTCATGAACTAGGGTTTGAGATGGTTGAGTCACAATTCTATATTGTCCTCCATCACAAATCCCAATAACCATATCATTTTCTATACTAGAGAACTTGGACCATACAAGTACTTTGCCATCCACAAAGGATTCTATATCTCATTTATATTCTAAACATGAAATAGAAAATATCTTCCTTTTCAAACCCGGTACATATAGAACATTACAAATATGTACATTATTGTGAGATTCCTTCTCTATGGATGTTTTTCCAACTCTTTTGACTACATAACTATTATTGTCTCTAAGATCTACCCTTTGAGATAAGCCCTTTTCCATCATGCTAGTACTACTTCCACAATCTTCCTTCATATTTCTTGATGCACCACCATTCACTAGCTACATGTCATCATCATCTACAATAGAACCTATTAGAGCAGAAAAATAGAAGAAGTCCTTACAACCTTTGTTCATATTCAACATCAACCGCGGAAGCATGCTGTTTTCCTTTCCTATTTTTGTTAATAGAAAATTTAGGACAATCCTTCTTGGAATTTCCATATTTATTACAAACATAGCATTGAATTCATGACATGTCCTTCTTATTTCTTTTAACTTGAGAACCACTCTTCTTCTTTCCTTTACTTCACTTGAGCGAGATGCAACTGCTTGAGTAGCTTCTTCCTTCCTATCTTGTGATATAATTCTTGATTATTCTTGAGCACAATAGGCCCACAATTCTTGACATGGGGGAGTTTACTTCTTTCTACTTATACCTATGTTGTAGTGGCTAAAACCACCCTCCAAAATTTTACCTATGCTTTGTTTTGGAGCCTCCCTTATAAATCACAACAACTCATCTTGCACTGATCCATGTACTTATGCTTCAATTGAGCTTTATTCTTTCAATATTGACTTTTGTTTTCTCACTTAGCTCTTTTTCTAACCCACAAGCTGATCTCTTGACATGATCTTTCAATAGTTCCAAGATTTCCTTAAAGAATTGCGCAATCCTTGAGGGAAATCAACCTTTCTCTTGGGAATTGCACAGTCTTGATTGACAATGGGCCATGGGCCCAATAATTGTGTAGAACTGGATGGAATCCAGCCTTGAGCTAGGAAATTATACAAAACATGAGAGGAAACCCATAACCACTTAGCCTGGAAATTGTGCACAACCAACTGTGCTCATAAAACTGTGCAATGCATGAGCCAAAGAGTTGCCCGATTTGATGAGCCCCATAAATGGGTAACTATATGGGCTCATTTTTCCTATTGTTTCCATTTAATCCACCATTCTCCATAGTTTTGTGCATGTTTTTTAATATATTTATGTCAATTGAGTGAATGGGGATAGTCAATTTACCACGGAGTCTAATTAGTGTTTATTGCAGAGTTTTGGACATTTTTGGACCAAGACTGGGCATTTATGAGCATATTGGCAGCCAAATTCGAAGAACTAGGGCTGAGGACTTATAGGAGGGGTGTCTCCTACATTAAATAACCCCTTCCTCGAGTTCTCCATCAACATCTCGGAGTACAACAGCCAAAAATGATGATTTCAAGGGGCAACCGAGCAGGTCTAGTGAAGTTGTTGTTATTTGCAGTTTTGGAAGTTGAGTTCTAAAGTTTAGGAGGACTGTTGGGGGTCCTCACTTGTATAAATAAGAAGGCATCAAGCCTCAGTAGGTTAGCCATTTGATAGACTATTTTCGTACTTTAGTGCAGCATTTGTATTCAACTCATTTTCGAGCTCCTTTTGCAAATAGTTTTGATGTAATTATTATTTTTTTGATCAATGAAGATGAATCCAGATTTGAACCAACTATGATCTTTCTTAGGGGGTTGTAGCTCTTGGGGTTGGGCCCAACCCAAGTGCCCAGCACCTCCTCTGTGTATCTATATGTTCTTTTCTTGCATTCATTAAATAATTTATGTTGTTTAGGTTAAATCTTGCTTTGTTACTTAGGTTGTTTTTGATGATTAGAATAGTTGTTCTTGCTTTAGGTTGATTAGTCAGTTTGCTGCAATAATAGAAAAAGATCCACAAAAAGGCTACCAAGCAAACCTTGCTCTCCTTTCTCCCTCCTTGGGACCATGAATTGAGACCAAGGCATTCTTGGTGCCATCAAAACATTGTTTTTTCTTTCCAATGCAATTGCTAGTGTGTGATTTCAAGTTGGAGAAGTTGATATCAGTTGTATTTACATGCTTACATTTTTCCTCATTCAGTTTCCATAGATTTCTTGCATAAATTCCTATCCATAAAGTTCTATTCAATACTTTTCTGGTCTTTAGGTCAGAATTAGGTTAAAATAAGTAAAACTCTGTTTTTTTTAGTTCATACTTGGGTCAGTTTTTAGAAGTAGGTATGCAGATCACTTGAAAAACATTCCAGCTTATCATCCTTTCATCACCTAATCTGCTCCAGTCCATCTCTCAAGGTTTTCTCCACTCATTCGCCATATTTTCCCAAACTGCCCTAATTTTTATGTTTTTGCGCAACATTGCGTTTCTATCCTTTAAACCAATCCAACCATTTTCTTCATGTTTGATCTTCATTGACAAAGTCCTAAGCCCTCTAACACCTTCATCCAACCTTCATTTCCTTTTTCCCTACATTTTTCCATCCCCAAACCTTCAAAAATCACTTTCGGCCTCTTCCTGTAGAACTTTCTGTAGATCCCCTCCAACCTTCTTGTAGGAGTTCATGAGAGCGATTTTTCAAAGTCTGATCACAATGGAAATCTCCAGAAGGGTGCTAGGGACTTCTTAGGACCCCTCACACTTTCCTCATCATCTGCAAAAGCCAACTCCATCTCCCTTCACCACCAAACCTCTATATAGTCAAATAGTTAAAACACAAGCATAATAATTCTGCATAAAATTGCTCAAAAGTACAAAAAGATGATTCTTCCACATTTTCCTTAAAAAGTACCTTGAATACATGAATTTTACCTTGCCAGTAGTCCATGGCATCCATTTCAGTAGTTTCATCGCTTTTTCTTGCAAATGTAGGGTTAGTTGGTAAAACTAGGGTTTATTAGGGTTTGCATTTCCTTTTAGCTTTGATCCTCTTTCTGCAAGTAGAATAGCCTCTTTTGAGTTAGCTTTCTTCCATCATAGTTAAAAGCTTCTTCTTAAAACTCATAGAAGTTGACTTGAGCTCCTAGCGAAATTGTGCCAGCTGATCAAGTGACAACCTGCAGTAAGAGCTAGTACTTGTGCATACAACACCGTCGCTTCCAAGTTTGTTACAAACTACCGAGTTGATAAAAGTAAAGTAGGGAGTCCCAAGAGTTCCAGCATCATTGCTGCAATATTGGAGCTCACCACCTTTTTTGGCGTCGTTGCCGAGGAAGCGTCAAGGTATTTGTGATTACTTCTTTTCTTCTATTCTCTACTGCAACATTCTGCTAAGTAGTTTATTTCAGCAAGAGTAGAGTAGTTGTTTCATTTCCATTCTGCAATTTCAATTCTGCAAAATTAGATTAGACATTTCTTGCTTTCATTTCCATTCTGCAATTTCATTTCAGCAAGTGTAGATTAGACATTTCCTGCTTTCCTTTCAATTCTACAATTTCATTTTAGCAAGCATAAATTAGACATTTCATGCTTTCATTTGAATTCTGCAATTTCATTTCAACAAGCGTAAATCAGTGATTTCATGCTTTCATTTCAATTCTGCATTTTCATTTCAGCAAAAGTAGATTAGATATCGCTTGCTTTCATTTCAATAATGCAATTTTCATTTCAGCAAGGTTTATTTTAGTTAGCTACAATTTGTTGTTCAATCCATTTCAAGTTTTGCAGGTACAAGCAGAAAAAGAAACACAAAAATTTCAAAAAAGATATTTCCTTTCATGCCTCGTAGGAACAGAGACAATTCAGGAAAATTCCTACCCAACACCCCCAACACATCACTAAGTCACCCTTCTCTCTTCTTTGGTGGCATTGATCCAGAAGAACCTATAAGTGAACCTCCAGAGATATACGAAGATCCTATAACAAAAGAAGAGCAAGAAAACATTCCTCCCGAGACCATGGCTGAAAACAGAAATGGTAGAGGAAATGGGGAGAGAATAGAAGGTACCTTTCCCATCCGAGAGACCAATGGGGACACAAAGATGAAAAACATAAGTCCCTCATCCTTACCTCACTTCCATTGATTGACTATGGAAGACCCTGATACCTTCTTGTTTGAGTTTGTTGTCCTTTGTCGAACCTATGACTATGCAGAAGACGAGCAAAAGTTGAAACTCTTTCCCTCTACCCTCAAGGATGCAGCACTACGCTGGCTCATGGGGTTACTTGGAAATAGTATCACAACTTGGGCTCAGATGCAGCAAGCCTTTAACAACAAATACCGGGACTACTGTAGGTCAACAGATACAAAGGAAGAAATATTTTGAATGACCATGGGAAGTGATGAATCTTTAGAAGACTATGAAGAGAGGTTTCAACTCAGCTATAAAAGGGCTAGGTGCACACTTGACCTTGAATCTCTAAAGTTGGCTCTGCTCAGAGGAGTCCCTGAAGACCTTCTAGATACCCTCCATTTGTTGGCTGGGGGAGACATCTAGTAGCTACCTTATGATGACATAAACCTAAATACCTTCTAGATACCCTCCATTTGCTGGATGGGGGAGACATCTACCAGCTACCTTATGATGATATAAAGAGTGTGTTTAGAAACCATTCTTGGGAAACCAGAAAAAGTGGTAGGGGAAGTCAACTTTTAGCTAGTACCCCCTTATCTAGTTCATTCCTTAAAAACAAATTTGCAAATCAGATGGAAGATTTCAAAAGCGAGATGAGATAGAATATTTCCATGCAAATGGATACCTTGCGAATCCAAAAGAAGCAAGAGGAAGCTGAGAGGGCCTTGGCCATCTTCTATCCCAGATGCACTAGAAAGCATCCTAGGAACAAATGTCCATTACACTCTGTAGAAGTGTGTTTTGTCTGTGAAGAAGACCATCTACCAATAAGTGTTCTTCCTTACCCGGATTTAAAGCTATGTACCAAGGGGCTGAAGGAGCCATTGAACCACTCTACTTCATGAACCAAAGGAGGCCACATGGACCCAGACCTTACCAGTAGGGAATGCAAGGGACATCCCAAACTTATTACAACCCCAATCAAGCCACTCCCATGCCTTCTTGGGGTCCCCCTGCTCATCCTTCCTGGTTCACACTCCCTCCTTGGTCATATTCATCTCGATACCATACTCAACTAGTTGCTCATTTGTTTCATTCTCACATTCAGCCGCAACCTCAGTAGAATGCACCTCATTAGGAGTGGAGGCCCCAATACAACTCTCCTCCTGCTCTTTTGCCTCCACCACCTACTCAACCACAACCATTACCTCCTGCTCCTCCAAGACAAACCCAAATACCTGCTCAACCGAACCCAAACCCCAATAACAAACAGGACCAGTAGGTATATACTGGAGAAACAATATGCCCTACCTATGTTGTGGAGATTCAGGAGATCAACCTATGATCTGGGAAGGTCCTCCCAGACAGCCAAACTCCTCCTAAGGAGGATGAAGAAGAGAAATAGGAAAGTGAACCAAAAGCCATTCCACCCTTTCTTGAGAGACTAACTAGAACCACACAGCCCACCCCAGAAGAAACTGAACTTCTGGGAGAATTGAAACAGTTATGTGGAAAAATACCCCTTCTCCAATCCATAAAGGATGTGCCTATATACAACAAGATGATCAAGGGGAAGTGCTTCAAACACCCAGGCAGGTGAAAGAGAGATGCCCCAACTATCAATGTCATAGGACAATTGTCTGATCTGATGTTGGGGTAGGTAATTTGTCTGAAATATCTAAACCCTAGGAGTCCAGTAGTTGATTTCCACACCAATGGCACCATAATCCCCCATACCTTGATTGATCTAGGGGCTACCATTAATTCGATGACCAGGGACACTATACTCAAGCTCAACCTTCAGGGTGCCCTAAGAAACACCTCAATAGTATTGTAGTTAGCAGACCGCTCCACCATCACCCCTGAGGGGATTGTGGAAGATGTCATGGTCTCTATTGATTCCTGGGAGTACCCTGTTGATTTCTTGGTTCTCCAACCCAAGGCAAAGCTCACTGGGTATCCTCTCATCCTGGGAAGACCTTGGTTGGCTACTGTAGATGCCTACATCAGCTGTCGAGCTGGGAAGCCTTGAAAGGTAAATTGGTAACTGCCTACATCAACCCTCCTTCAAAATATAAGTCTTACATTATTGTGTGCATGGACTACCTGAAAAAGTGGGCAAAAACAAAGGCAATAAAAGCAGCAACCAAAGAAAAAGTAGCTGAGTTTTTAAGGGAAAATATCTTGCACAAGTTTGGCTACCCAAGAGAGTTAGTTACAGATAAAGGGAGTTAGTTTATCTCCAATTTAGTTGAAGACTTGCTCACCCACCAAAAGATTAAGAACAGAACTTCCACCCCTTATCATCCACAAGCAAATGGATAGGTGGAAGTCACTAACAGAGATTTGGAAGGGATTTTGACTAAGGTAGTGAGCAGTAGCAGAAAAGATTTGGCAGACCGATTAGTTGAGGCCACCTGGGCCTATAACACTACTTGGAAAACCACCACTGGTTTCACACCCTATGAGTTGGTCTATGGGAAGAAGGCTTTGTTGTTCATAGAATTTGAATATAACACATTAAGGATGGCAACTTAGCTGGACCTAGAACTCAATCGTTCACAAAAGGAAAGACTGCTTCAGCTAAATGGATTGGATGAACAAAGAATGCAGGCCCTTCTCCACTCAGAGATAGTCCAGCTTCAAAGAAAAATATGGCATGACCGACAACTCAAAGAGAAACAATTTCATCTGGGAGATTGGGTGCTGCTATATGATTTGAGATACAAAGATTTCAAGGCCAAGTTGAGGACAAGATGACTGGGACCATATACAATAGAAAAATGCAATGATAATGGTTCAATCCTTATCCAGACCATTGATGAAGAAGCCATCCCCATGCTCGTCAACGGGCATCGATTGAAGATCTATAGGAGGCCCCTTTCCAAGAAAAATTTCATTGATAGTTTGGGTAAATCAGTGTTGGTAGCGAAGCAGGTCCCTATCTCCACTTCACCCACACCCTGAGAAAAAAACACACACACACACACACACACAGAAAAAACAGAGAAAAATAATGGAATAAAAGATCCCTGGGTGAAAACCTCTTGGAGGAACCCAAGGTAGGAAATGAGGGTGAAAACCTCTTGGAGGTGCCCCAACTATCTCAAAAAAAATAAAAATAAAAATAAAAAATAAAAAAGGAACAAAGAAAAAGAAAAAGAAAAAAGAGGAACCGAACTTCTTTTTCAATAAATTGGAGATTGAAAGAAGGTCATTGCAAGTTGCAGGAGGGTTACACCAGAGGAAAAAGACATGGCCAGGCTATAGGCACCCTTCACCATCCATAACCCCATCACTGTTATCCTTTCCCAAGTTTTGGTCTTGTTTGTTCGGAAATTTCGCATCCTACAGGAAACTCTGTGTATTCTATAGGAGGATCCTGTAGAAATTACAGAAAGGAAAAAATCCGTTTTAAAATAGAACCCGAGGGTTGGAAATTCGTCTAGCAGCCCTGTGAACCTCTTCACCACCATCCATATTCCTATTTCGCTATTCCATCCATATACACCTACATTTCCACTCGTTTTATTCTATGTCCCTGCATAGCCACATACAACAATTATGTTTCTTTCATTATGCAAACAAAAAAAAACATGATGGCAAATAAAGGCAACAACATTTTTACTCATTCCTACCTGATACCTTCCAGCTGTGATTTCTTTTCATTCGAGACATTCTCAAGCAGTTTTAGCCCTACTCCAATATTAGCCTAAATTTAAGAAGGAGAAGTAGCTAGGTAATCCTACAGGATTCCTGTAGTCGTTGATCTCTTTGAAACACATACTCCTGAGACAGGGTCAGTGCAGCAGGACATATGAAACATGAAAGTACCGATGTTTGAAGAAGATATCATCAAAACAAGCCAAGGCCGAGCATGCAGAGCACAAGCAACAACAGCAATGAGGAACCAAAGTTCCAAAATCTGAAATATGCATAACACAATAGCGACTGAGCAGGTAAGTGCCTAAAACTATTCCTCGATTACATGAATAATATTTCAAAACTACATGAACTGTAGGAATGGTCAATTACATGGAATCAGTGGCTAGCTAACTGGCCACCCTCGTTCAGTTCACACACCTTCGTGGAATTCAGTTGAGCCACATCCAAATTCAAATTGTTGATCAGATACACAGTTAGCATGTGTGGCATGTCAACTCGGGAAGAAGGCATTCAAAATTAGTAGTGATGGCAGTGGATAATGGGAGTAAGGAAGGTGATGGAAGTCAAGCGGCATGAGGAACCATAATGACAATAGCATTAGACCAATGGTCAGGATGGGGATAACGTATCCATTCGGCCACCTCATCTCCTCACTGCGGATTATGCCAACAGTTAAGTACAGTGCACTCCAAGCCTCCACCACCCTTTTGGTTCATTTTCATGTTACAAAGCTCTCGATTGCAGTGTTTTCTACCACCTTAAACGCAGCAAACCAGTCGTCCTCCGCCAGTTTTTTGCGAGTTTTTTCAAAACCCTCCTACCTATCGGGCTTTACAGGAGCCCTGCTGCATTCTACAGAAGCCAGAAAATTTCTACAGGAAAGGCAGAGAGCAGCCCTACAGAAGGAAAACCCAGGATTTTTGTCAGAATTCAAGCTTAAAACAAGGTAGGCCTGGGAAACCTCTCTGCATATGACTTATTTGTATGAGGTGGTGGATTAAAAACATAGAGTTGGATTGAAAGAAAGGAGAGTGAAGTTTAAAAGTCTGCCTACATATTTTCCCTGAGTTCTACACAGTTCTCTATTTTCTTCTCTGCATTCGAATTCTGTCTTCTTCATTCTCATATTCTACTTTAAAGAAAACGCATGCAACTATAGAAGCCAGCCTGTGTGAAAAAAAAAGAATTTGCATATCTATCTATTCTCTGAGAAAAACCCTGTGTTATTTATCCTCTATTCTGTAAAAAAAAAAAAAATCTTTCCAAAAGCAGATAATCAAATTCAGGATAAGAGCAGTTTGAAACAAGGGAAATATTGCAATTTGATGTTGTGAGAAGGAGCACACGGAAACTCCTAATACAGTTCAGAAAAAACAAAATTCAGCTATACCTTTGTCTCTGATTTTTGAAATTTTTTTTTTCTCCTCACCTAAGTACTTCAGAAACCACTCAACACCATGCTAGGAGGTTTTATTAGGAAGGAGCCTTTGAACTCCAACCAATTGCATGAGCACCCTGAGGTGGTGGCCCTCTTCACCAGGGAAAATTGGATGATTTTCTTTGAAAGAATACATGGATATGATGATGAGGTGACTGAATAATTTCTGATGGCCTTAAGAACCCATTCGAAAACACATGCCACAGTCAGTTTCTGGGGTCTATCCCTAGAGCTTACACCTGATTTTATCAGTCGAATCACAGGCCTTCCACTTGGGCTCCCTTGGAGCAAGGAGGAAAAAGCATTGGACAGGTTGCCAAGAAGACATTTTTTCAACCTAGGGAGGATCATGTAGAGGATAAAAATGGGGTCAAAAGGACAAGCTTACCTCCTCCATGGAATGAAGTCAGCTACCAAATAATGAAATATATCACTTGTGAAGGAAGGTTCAGCATAATTTATGGTTATCACTTCAAGTTACTACATGAATTGAAGTATGGGATGGACTTGGCTCCAGTTAGAAAACTGAGCCTCCCATATTTCCTCCTCCACTCTTTAATAGAATGTAGTACCAAGCTAAATGCAGGGGTCCCAGACCAGCTGACCCACCATGGGCTCATCAAACTATTGGTAGAAGATGCCTTACACACATATACCATTTCCATAGCTTGGGAAATTTTCAGGAATATGTCTAGTGAAGATGACATAAAAACTTTGACTGGGGATATCAACCCATCTGGCAGTGAGGAAGAGGGACAGAGAGAGGAAATTGAGGAAGAAATGCATGAGGAGACACAACACATTCAAACAGAGGAAGAACAGGAAACAGAGGAGAAGCAGAAAGGAAAGGAGAAATCTGATAAAACTACTGCTAAGCCTAAGGCAAAAAAGAAGCTAACCTCAAAATCAAAGAAGAGAAAAAGGACAAAGGCTGAAAAGATGAAGCCCAAGAAAGGCCAAAAAAAGACTGCCACAGGCAAGGCAGGGACCCATCAAGAAAAAGAGCAGACATTACCAGAGATAGCAGAGACTGAAACAAAAATAGAAGAAAATGAAGGGGAACAACAGCAGGAAGAAACATCCACTGAATCATTGGCAAAAGAAGCAGTAGTTGTGTTGGCTGCATTGAGCACTCCAGCAAAACAAAAGGGAAAAAGGAAAAGAGAAACATCCATGTATTTCAAGGCCAGAAGGAGCAGCAGGATAAAGGTGGGCAAGCCCTAGCCACCATCAAAAGAACCTATAATAATTGAGGATGCACCTACTGAGAAAAAGGAGGAATCCCCCTCCAAAATATCTATCACTTATGAGAGAGGGAGTCCCAAAACTTCTACCTGGAAGGAAAGAGTAAAACTAATGGACACCAAAACAGTTCTACAGGAAGCTAAGACCTCTCCACAAGAAACACTTGCTAAGCTAAAGGAGACTAAAAAATTAGAAGAGGAGGTAGCATAACAGTCACAAGAGGAAGACAAGACCGAAGAGATACCTGAACCAAGCCCTCAGCCTAATTTGGGCTCATATTACAACTTACCCCTTTTCTTTGAATTATAGCAAGAAAGAGTTAGAACACACACTTGGATGAAAATTGCTAAGATAAAGGGAGTTGCATATATAGGCCACATGGAAGAACATTTGAAAGAATTAAGAAGGGAGTTGGCAATGGTGAGACACACCGAGAGCATTAAAAGAGCCTAGCTACAGGAGAAAAATGCACTACTGAAAAAGTAGTTACAGCAACAGGAAACTCAAAGGGGAAACATGTCACAGATCTTTGAAGCATAGCAACTACAGGTGTTGAAAAGTGTGCAACAAGAAATGCTTGTTGAGAATGCAACAAGATGATGGAGCTTAGTGGAAAGGAGTCGCCTTCACTAAGACGGCCCACAGGCTATTTTTGGCGCAAGTCTATTTTTAGACTATGTCTATTTTTAGACATATGGATCATGGTCTATGAGTTGTAGGATGCTATTTGTGGATGATTGG
>APFE030610039.1:0-12543 GCA_000404065.3 Pinus taeda
AGTATGTTTCTAGCCCAACAGGGAGGTCAGTTGGGAGGTGCAGTGCGGATGCAATGCCGGGAGATAGAACCAGCAGCAGCACGGATGCAGTCAGAGATCAAGGTGACAGAGGATAGAGCAGTCAGATATTGAAGAGCACAGAGATGCAGAGTTTTCAGTCGACAAAGGCAATAGAAGTCAGAGACTTTGATGATAGAGCAAGTGGACTGGCCAGACGTGTTGCATGCAGAACATTCTAGAGTTACAGGATCGGGTTTGAGAGGAAGCATTTCTTGTTGAGAGGGAGTGTTGAAAAGTGTGCAACAAGAAATGCTTGTTGAGATTGCAACAAGATGATGGAGCTTCGTGAAAAGAGTCGCCTTCACAATGTGATGTTGGACCATGATTGATATTATAAATCCAAGGGAATAACAAACCCTATGTATTAATACTGAAAGCCCAAGGGACTATAAACCTAGGGGAATAATATTAAACCCTAGGAATATGAACCCTTAGAGTAGTAAACCCAAAGGATAAAAAATATACACCCAAGGTATATAAACCTAAAGATAAATATTATAAACCCTAAAATAAACATGGTTGACCATGGTTGATTACATATTGAGACAATCCTTTTGAAAATGTGGCATTGTACCATTCTTGACCATGGTTGACCATGACTGGTTTTCATATCGAGACAATCATTGTCACAACGCGTCGTTGGACCATGGTTGATCATGGTCGATTTTCATATTGAGATGATATCTACCACAATGCGTCATTCAACCATGGTTGACCATAGTGGACCATGGTTGGCTATGATTGACCATGGTTGACCCTGATTGATATTATAAACCCAAAGGAATCATAAACCGAAGGGATTGATATTATAAACCCAAGGGAGTAATACTAGAACCCCAACATATTAAGAATCCAAGGGAATAATATTAAACCCAATGGAGTAATATTATAAACCCAAGGTATATAAACCCTCAGATAAATATTATAAACACTAAAATAGACATGGTTGACGATATTTGATTTTCATATTTTGACAATCCTTGTCATGATGTGGCGTTGGAGTATGTTTGACCGTGTTAGATTTTCATATTGAGACAATCTTTGTCACAATGCAACGTTCAACCATGCTTGACCATGATTGATGATGTGTTCAAAGACACTTTATAAATAATTAAAAATATTTACAAATCAATTGTTATTAATTAGTTTAATTAAATAAAATTAATTTAATTAATTAAAATCATTTTAACTAAATATATTAAATTATTTTATTTACAAATTATAAAAATCTAATAAAATACAAATTTAAATCGTAGGCAGTGAAATCGTACCAAAATTTGAGCCGCTAGGAAGTTGTCAACAAACCACAAGCTATGGAATCATTAAAATAAATATTCAAACAAATTGAAAACTTCACAAAATAAAACAAAACACACAAAATAAAAGTGATTTAACCAAAGTTTACATGGAGGGTCCCGATATCTCTTCCAAAAGAAGAATATGGGGGGTTCTTGCAACAACAATTTCGTAACTATACATGCATATTGTTGGGTTCCGTAGCTCCACACACATATTGTTGGTTATCTCTTTTACGCTATCATTAATTTGATTTGAACTCATGTACATCCATTGTAACCACTTTTGATCTCTCACCATTTGCATTAGGCTGCATATGCTAAGCTATGTTTACACCCATAGAGAGAACTACCACAATGAATGTTTAATTTTCTAGTATTGTTTTACATAATATTTGGATAGGTCCATTCCACTAACTTAGAACATAGATGTATATGATTATTTTAATCATTCTCGTGAGTTTATTTTGCTTTCATAAATGAATTTTGCTCTCATGAAACCATGTAAAAAGCACTTATTTAGTAAACTTTTAACTCTTTTTTCGTACTTATTAAACCCTAAAGAAGACACTAGTGAAAGAAAGAAAAATAAAATAATAGAAAGTAAAAAATCATTCTAGATATATTATATGAAAATAATCAATTAATATTAACTTTGAGAATAGACCATATTTTCGTATTTCTCTTATAATTCAATTATTTATATCCTGCTTAAAATATATACTATCTTTATAAATCACCTACTACTCTAACAAATTGTTCTTCCCATAACTACGATCAGTGTTTCAATGCCTTACCCATTTAATATAGTGCTGTTAATTAATTTTACCCCAATAAGAGTACTTAACAAACATCATTTTTTTTAAATTAAGATCACTTACCATAAAATGTTGTATATAAAACAGAGTTAATAGAAAAAAATAGTAATAACGAGGATCCCTGCCATAAATTTTGCACACATACATATATAAGAAAGTCATATGAACAAGGAAAAATTATATTAACTCATCCCTTATATTAAGTTGATCTTGTTTAAAAAGAATGTTCTAACGAAACAAAAGAGAATAACGTGCGCTTTTCAAATTAGTCATATATGAACTTCTTTCTCTTTATTTCCGGAAATGTTCCAGAAGCTTTGGTATCGCGTGAGACTTTGAATTATTTATCTTCGAGTCGATTTCACGTGAACGCATGTTATTTCAGGTGGAAGATGTCATCCACGGAAGAGTTCCAGGATGACATGGAAATCTGTGGTTTGCAAGATTATCATAAAACGTGGAGGGAGGACTAGATAGAGTTTCCGATTGAGCTTCCGGCGCCCTATGGAGTGCTTGAACTTTTGCAATGTGGATTTGCTACAATAACATATAGAATTAAGAAAATTACGCATTGAAACAGTTACCACAGATGCTATAAAATCCATATCTTGCGACCTGAAACATGCAACTCCCTTATTTTGCCATTTCGGTTCTTTCTTTCCCTTCTCTCTCATTCAATTTCATTTCGAGTAAGGGACAACATCGCATTTGGTTGAAGATGGGAAAGGCTGCAGCAATGCTTTTCATATTTATGATTAGTGCTGCAACAACCATGCCCATGCTAGTGCTCTCTTGTGACTCTCCTCCTGCTGCAACCCCTCCTACCGTCCCAGGCAGCGGCAGTAGCCCCCCAGGTGGGAGATCCGGCGGACCTCCGAGCGTCCCGGGCACCGGCAGTAGCCCCCCAGGTGGTGGGTCGGGCGGGGATCTAAATCATGTCCTTTGGATGCATTGAAACTGGGAGCGTGTGTGGATTTGTTGGGGGGTTTGGTGCACTTAGGGATTGGCGACCCTGTTGTCAACCAGTGCTGCCCACTGATACAAGGCGTTGCGGAGTTGGAGGCAGCGCTGTGCTTATGTACAACTATCCGCCTCAAGCTACTCAACGTCAATGTCATCCTACCACTAGCTCTGGATCTCTTTGTTCAATGTGGCCTTACCCCTCCTCCGGGATTCACATGCCCACCTCTCAATTAGCAAGGCAAATTGCATGCCACGTCGTCCCTCACTGCAGTATTTGTTTCATATAAACGTTCTATTTGTTTAGTGTCAGTCGGATGTCCACACTGATTATGGATCGCGCGCAGGTGAAATGTTGTGACAATAACCGGACCGACCTTTACGGATTAAATAGAACATGTGCCTGCGTTTTGTTATTTTTGTTTCCGTAAGAAAGAGGAACCATTATTTCCTTGGTTTTATGCGAGATGAGCAGACCATTGTAGCACAAAATTGAGAATAATAATTTATCGCAGCTTATAAATTATAATTATAATCAGATGTACTCATTTCTCTTCATGAGACCATGGTTAATCGCAATTTGAGTAACATAATCCCGTTCCTCTGAATTTGATTAATTCGTGCATCATATGCTTTAAAATACAAAACTACATCTCATTTCTAAATAAACTTCATCACATCTTTTAGAATATAAAACGATATCTAACTTTATAGATGAAATCGAAGTTGCTTGCATTTCCTAAAATTCAGGTGTTTTAAGAATATAAAAAGATATCTAATTTTAAATCCAATTTGGTTGCATTTCCTAAAATTTAGGTGTTTTTATAGCTAACATATAATTACGGAGTGAGGATGACATTATTAATGAAAAGTGAAAGGCATTGAATACTTATAATTTTTAAATGAGAATTTATGATTATGTATATCATACCATTAAAACAAATGAATTCTCAACCATCTTATAAATATAAATATAATTATTTATTTGTCCACTTGGAGTAGCTCAAGCAGTAAGGGTCATGGAAATGAAGTTTCACCGAACCAAAAATCTTGAGTTCAAATCTTGGGCTACCCTTCCCCCGTTGAGGGATACTTAATAGACATGTAAATCGGAGAATCCTACCCCCCCTTACAAAAATAAATAAATATAATTATTTATTTATTATTATTATTATAATATTATTGATATCCTAAACCTCCCTACATCATTTATTACAATTTCCTTTCGAAGTATAGATATTTTTCATTGGCTAATCTCACATACGTCTGGGTTGCACAATTTCGCGTCACAATTTCTCCACACAAGGCCAGCGTATTTAATTCCCAAGCATCCTCGCGGTGTTAAAGGCTCCCCTTTGTGTACGTTACTACTCATTGTACCCATTAGACCTGTCTAGTAGTTGTTAATGCCTTCGCTATATTTTTCTTCATTTTTTTATTTATCTGATCATTCAAGAAATTTCAACAAAGTACAAAACTTTTTGAAACTGGGTTACAACTTAAAAACATCTCCAAGTATAATATCAAAGTAATTCAGGTATATATATATATAAAATTAGAGGTTGGGAATTTCTGGTAATTCCAAACAAAAGATTGAACAGAGAATAATGCTCTGTTTTTAACCCATAAAACTAAAAAAAATTGTTTGTTGAAGACAGTGTTTTCACGTACACAAAAAACTCTTGTATTCATTAACAAAAGATTGTTGTTACAACACTTCTTTCTCTTCCAGAGGGATTAACACAACAACATTTCAGTTTAAAAAGAAACTCTGTCTCTGCTTAAAAAAATTTACACTGCTGTGTGTAAAAATTTCTTATATTCATTGCTGTGTGAATAACATTTCACTTCTTACCTTTTGCACTGATGTGAGTATTACATTTCATCACTTCAACAAAAAACAAGCCAAGATGTGTTCTAAAAAAAAATGCACTTCTGAGTATTTCATTTCACATTCATCACCACCAGAAAATTACATTGCATATTCTCAACAAGAAAACATTATCTCTGCACTCTTGTGCATTACCAAGAGAAATTGACACCGCTGTGTAAAAAATTTCTCTCTGGCGCTGTTGCGTATTGCTTACATTTCAAATGGACAACTAACTAAAAAACATGAAACATGACCATATGTTTTACTTTGTGCGGTAAAAACAAAAATACAACTCCCATGAACAATACAAAACAATAAAATTAAAAGTATTTACCTATTTTCTACGAACCACATTAAATTTCATTAATGTTCTACTGGCAAAAACTAGCGGTTAATGTAAATTCTAATTTACGTCATGTAATTTGGTGCAGGCCTGTACTTTCAATCGTCGACTTCTATCGAACGGCTCCAAACCTTCATTTTAATCGAACGGTTATCGCTTGCTCATTCCACACGAACTTTATGCTTCGACGAAAAGTTGTGTTCCAAAAACTGTTGATCCACGTGTCAGCGGCTGGGTGTAATCATTGCCCCTCGGAAAATACCACTAACTCGTGAAAGGCGGTGCGATGGAAGGCTCAATGGTTTTCTGGAGTAATAAATGCGGCAGTTGAAAGTACATTTCAACACTCCCCTTTAATTTCAACTACTGGGTTACCAGTCATATCCAGAGATTTCTTCAAAAACTAAAAATTTTTATGTTCCAATGGCTTGGTCAGAGTGTCTGCAACCTGATCCTAAGTCCTGCAATGTTTTAAAACAATTTCTCCATTGCTTAACAATTCCCTGATGTAATGAAACTTTGTGTCAATGTGTTTCATTCTCTTATGAAACACAAAATTCTTCGATAATGCAATAGGTGAGCTATTGTCACAAAAAATCGCAGTTCCTTTTACTTGCTCTTGGCATAAACTCCTTAACATTCTTCTCATCCAAACTGCTTGACATGTTGCTGCTGTAGTTGCCACATATTCTGCCTCTACTGTAGACAACGCTACAATAGACTGTTTTTTAGAAGCCCATGAAATGGTTCCTGAACCCAACATAACCGGATGTGCTTTTCTGATCATCTACACTTCCAGCCCAATCACTATCAGTGTATCCAATTAAATCTGAACATTCTGAGGTAGTATATAAAATGCCAAATCTTTTAGTACCTTTAACATACCTCAGAATCCTTTTTGCTGCCTACGAATGTGCTTCTTTTGGCCTCTCCATGAATCTGGAAATTAAACTAACAGCATGCATTATATCCGGCCTAGCTGCAGTGAAATACATGAGGCTGCCAACTATGCTCTTGTATAAACTAGGATCAAAATCCTTGTTGTTGTCCTGCTTGATGAGTTTTAATCCCATCACTGTGGGAGTGATTGCTGCTTTGTTGTCCTGCATATTAAATCTTTCCAATACTTCATTAGCATATTTCTCTTGTGAGATAAAAATCCCATTTCCATTTTGTTATACTTCTATTCCCAAGAAGTATCTCAGTAAACCCACGTGAGTCACTTCAAATTCTTCTTTCATGACTGTTTTGAAATGTTCAATAAGGTAATCATCATTATCTGTGAAAATAACATCATCAACATATAGCACAACAATTAGTATTTTACCATCTTTTTCTTTGATGTGGAGGGTGGTTTTTCCCTCACACTTTTCAAATCCATTTTCCAGTAGATAGGAATCTATCCTACTATACCATTCTCTTCGTGCTTGCTTCAGCCCATAAAGAGCTTTCTTCAATCTGCACACTTTGTGCTCTTCACCTTTCTTTTCATAGCCTGGAGGTTGTTCAATGTAAACCTCTTCCATTAACACTCCATTTGGGAAAGGTTGTAGCAATGATTTTCATACTTACGATTAGTGCTGCAACCACCATGCCCATCCTAGTCCTCTCTTGACTCTCCTCAGGCTGCAACATCTCCTAACGTCCCAGGCAGCGGCAGTAGAGTCCCAAGTGGGCAATTGGGCGGACCTCCTAGTGTCTCGGGCACTGGGAGTAGCCCCCAAGTGGTGCATCATGCCGAGGAAGCTCATCATGTCCATTGGATGCATTGAAAGTGGGAGCCTGCATTGATTTTTTGGGAGGGTTGGGGCACTTAGGCATTGGCGACCCTGTTGTCAACAATTGTTGTCCACTCATACAAGCCATTGCGGAGTTGGAGGCAGCGTTGTGCTTATGTATGACAATCCGCCTCAAACTACTCAACTTCAACGTCATCCTACCATTGGCTCTGGATCTTTTTGTTCAATGTGGTCTTACCCCTCCTCCCGGATTCACATGCCCACCCCTCAATTAGGAAGGCAAATTGCATTCCATGTCATCCCTCACTGCCGTATATGTTTCATTTAAAAGCTATGATTCCTTTAATGGTTTAGTGTCAAATGTATCCTTTAAAATATAAAGGGATTTCTCATTTCTTAATAAATTCCCATGATATCTTCTAGAATATAAAACCATTCAATTTCTTTTTTAAAGTCTAAATTTTTTAGAAAGCATAATTTTTCATGGTTTTAGTATTTTTGAGTGATATACAAAGCGTATTTTTTTTTGGATTTAGAAAAGAATTATGTATTTGAAAAATACCAAATTCGAAATATAAAAAAATTCAAACAATATATAATATATACATAGTTGTATCTAGACATTTTATAGAGGGAGATATATACTTTCAAGTATACATCAGTTTTTTTTTTTTTTTTTTTTTTTTCACTAGAGGAATCGGCAACGGCGGTGGTATCATACTCGCATTACACGGGGTCAAATCCCATCGGCTACCTCTATAACCTCTAGGAGGGTCCGCCCAAACCGCCTTGAACATCCCTCGGGTATTCTTGGGGTTTGAACTCGTAACCTACATAGTTGCACTAACGACTTAGCAAATCATCCTCTTGCCACTAGACCAAAACCCCACGGCCTAGTATACATCAATATTAATTCGTATTAAAATATTTCATTAGTTGCCTATATTAAATATTTTTAACATTAAAATATTTTTTTATAACAATTTTTTTTAATCTAATTACTTTAAATCAAATTAGAGTATACCATTTGGAAAAATAACTAAACATGTATAGCATATTCATTTCTGTTTTTTTTATTATTAGAATAGATATAGCATATTCATTTTTGTTTTCTTTATTTGAGTAGGAATAGCATATTATTTTTTTAATTATTGTGAACCTTATTTTTTAATTTTAAACAGAATCAATATCAAAATTAAATTTCTATGATAAATATCATAAGATTTTAAATTTAAATAATATTAGATTTAATTGTAACATTTATATTAATTTACCTGTTTACGCCTATTTTTATAATAAATTATAAAGCATAGTTTACAAAAGAGTATTTAGGCCGATAGGCCTTCCTTTGAAAGGGACCTTCATCGTCCTTTTCATTCTCATGCTGACACTTGGTGTCCTTCAGTGACAGAGTACGTCTGACATCTGTACACAGTTTTTTAGGGCCACTCAACTGACATCTGTGCACATTTCGTCATGGTCTTCCTCATTCAGTTACTCATCATGGCTTTCATCCTTCAGTTACAGGCCTTCATCCTTCAGTTACGGGCGGAACATGGGCCTTCATTTCATACCTTTGTGCGAAGTGAACACATTATACTAGTAAAGATGGAAAATCTTGCGAACAGATTAGACACAATTGAAGAAAATCACAGAGAAACCGCTGCTGATGTGACATCTTAGACATCCATGGAAGCAGGTGAGTTAGCTATTTGTTCTTGATTATTGCATTCAAATTTCATTGTTCTATTTAAACATTCATTTCTCTACTTTCTGCGATTTTTGTCATTTGGGAGAAAGATTCTTAGTTTCTGCACACAGTAATGATGTATTTTGTTATGATATTGGGCAGAAAGAGACTTAGTTTCTGGACTCAGTGATGATGTCGTTCTCGGGGAAGTCATTCCTCGATTATGTCGGGCAATGCCATGGGATTCCAGGCCGGTCGTGAGGTTGTTGAGTCGATTGTGGGGCAATGCTATGGCGGATCATACCACATTATTATATGATCATGTTTATAACGTGGCTGCTATTATCTGCCCAGGCAAGTTCATTGTATTGCGTATTTTTGAGTCCAAGAAATGCCTCAACAAGAGGAGTTTGTGTGTGTGAAATCCATCTCGTGGTATGGAGAACGCACTTCCACCACCTCTGAACGCGGCATTTGATTCTGTGTTTGTGTGCGACGACGAGAACTTATATTTGTTCTCCACCGCCCTTCAAACATTTCTCTCACCTACTCCATGGAAAACATTGGATAACGCGTGGGATATGGAGATAAAGAAAGTCTCCCACTTAATGCTGGCGCAAAATGGACCTATCTATTGGTTTGAATTCTTAGCTGGCAACGAACAATGGCGAGAAGATCAGTAGCCGTAGCCATTTCTGTTTCAGGAAGATTAATCTTACATAGTTTGGTTTTGATTCAGGAATTGGAACAAATTTTCGCTTTCAAATGTGTGATGCTATAACCCTTTAAACTTTAGTGGTAAAAATGTGTATAAGGATATTAAATTTTTTCACTGTAGATGCTTATGTTGATCAAGTTTCTGAAAAATGTATTATTGATAATTCCTTTCCCACCAGGAAAATGTTGGAGAGAAAAAAACCAATGGAGTTAGTGAATGTCGATAGATGTGGTGTTACGAAAACATTGTCTCTTGACAAGTCAACAAGTATTTTATTTTTTTTTTATGATTTTTTGTAGGATAATATGCGTATATTATATTAAAAAAAAATGATGTATTTGTTATTGTTCAACAATTTAGACGTTGCTGAGAGGGAAAGTTGATGAGAGGGAAAGTTGATATGTACGGAAGACATTAATTATAGAATGTTCCCAATAGAATGTTTGTGAAGAATAGATCAATTGTTGAGATTTCTAGGAGTATGTTGAAAGATAAAGGTCTTCCAAACACTTTTTGTGGTAAACCTATAACTATATATTTTTATTTCTTTTATAGATGTCCAACGAGAAGTGTGCAAAATATGATTCCATATCAGGGATGGACTAGAAGAAAACTTAGTGTTGTTTATTTCAAAGTTATTGGTTGTATTGCTTATGCTCATGTTCATTTTCAAAAATAAAAAACTATTGATAAAAGTGTGAAATGATTTTGTATTCGCTATTGTGAGGTGACAAAGGGTTGCTTGTATGAAAAATGAAAATTTACTTGTATGTCATGATGTGTTATTTGATGAAATAGAGGAAGGACATTGGAATCAAGGAATACAACAAGAAAACCCAAAAGTTATTTAACAAGAAGATGAATCTTTTGTTTCTACAAATCCAACTAGTACCCTGAATACTTTTCCCACTACATTCACACCATCATCTTCTTCAAATTAAAGTACTATTACAAGATGAATTCCTCTTTTCATAAAGGTAAAATCTTTAAATGAAATTTAGAGATATACTATTTTTCCTTTAATGCCTTAGATGGTTAAAAGAAATGGATGAAGAAATTGTGGCAATAGAGAGGAATGAAACTAGGGAGCTTCTAGATCCTCCTACTGAAAAGGAAGTCATTGAAGTCAAATGGGTGTGAAAAAAAAGTAGTTAGAATTGTGATCTATTGCAATTAGATTTAGAAGGAGGTGGTCACTATGTTCCAAACTCCAAGTTATAGTTATGGGAATGGGATCTAAAAAAAAAAATCTTTCTTCAACTTCCTGAAAAATTCAAATGGACAATATCGTTGCATCCATCTCATTGAGATGATTCCAACGATATAATTTTTTTCTCAATTTGGTTCAAGGATCATACTTTATGAACTTTTAAGCATATGCCATTTCAAACCTTACCACATCATCCAACCTCCACCTAGTAGCCACACAATAGCCCATGTGGCAAGTTATGCGCTTGCATCAACCATTGGTCCACGTGGCAAGTGATCCAAGCCTAAGGTAGTGGAAGGTCATCATTGTTAATGTAACACATTGTTTAGAGACAATTTTCAACCCTATATGGATGCAACATTGATAAAGGGTGGGACTAATGTGACCCTCGACCTTGCTAACCATCTTGACCTCGACTCGGTCCATGGCTTGCTTCCTCCCCTTCTTATTATTAATATGGATGTAGGAAAAATATTGATATGTTAATTTTGAAAACCTTTGCTTATATAAATACCCTAATATATTATTGGCAAAATAATGGGATGTAAAAAGGTATCGTAGAAGCTATATGATGCAGGGTCTACGCGCATAACAAATATTGACTTCTCTAAAGTGGTCATCGGGAATATGCTTCGAAAGCACCTTCGTGCTCGTCTTGACATACTCTGGAGAGTTATGGATATGACCAATATGTAGGTTTTTAACTTACCCTTTTTAAATTTTTTATTTTGTAGCTATAATCTTTTTATGACTTCTAGTGGTTTTGTATGGCATTGGTGTGAATTGAACTCGAGGTAAGGTTTACAGTATATTAATTTGTTTACATCCACTACCGCTGTTAAGATTTTTGGTTTGAGTATTATGTTATTGTGCAGCGATGGGGGCCCTATACGAAATTTAAATTGAACTCTGTTATGCTTGCCAATGATGTCATCCCTTTCCGTAGTGTCTACTTTTGGAAGAGTAGGTTTATTAAGTTACTTTGGCACCACTAAACAACTTTTTCCCAGTAAATGTCATGGGGAAGATAATCACCAAGATCCCAGTATTTAGAACTGTGTTTACAAAAGTCAAAATAAATTACTATCTCACTAGCCAAACAGAGCGATGCCAAAATAAACTTACCCCCGATACCTTCACTTTGAAATAACAAGAATGGAAATGCTATGGACAGCTCAATATAAATATAATTTTTTTGTTGGGTTATACATATATATTCCCAAGTAATCTGGATTAGTTGGGATTTAATTTGGAAAATTTATTGATTTGATTTATTTTGAATGATTGATTGGATTTTATTATATAAATAATTGAGAGAAATAATTGAGAGAAACGAAGAATAATAATTTGTATAATTTTGATTAAGGATTTATTTTATTTTGGACAATTTATTGATTAGGTTTAGTTTGAATGATTGAATTATTATAACATTTATTATAATTTTCATGTGATTGTGGGTGTGATTTATCTCCTCTCATAAATGTATAATTTTTTTTTCTTAACCACAACCCAATTGCATTCTAGCCCCCTTTCAAACCCCTGTCTTTAATAATGGGTGTGATTTGGGTGTGATTTATCTCCTCTGATAAATGTATAATTTTTTTTTTCTTAACCACAACCCAGCTGCATTCTAGCCCCCCTTTCAAACCCCTGTCTTTAATAATTTTCCTCACTTTAGCTAGACCATATAACCTCTTTTCTATCACATATGTGTTCGCTAAAGTAATATAATTTCCGACATTTAGTGGCTCTAACTCATGAAGGTTTTTTGTAGCATGTTCTCTTATCTCAATATTGAAATGAATTTTGCAGGAACCTTCACAGCTCTCCACACACC
>APFE030610039.1:21471-44860 GCA_000404065.3 Pinus taeda
AGCCGTTAATTAGCCGTTGGAATCTCTGCTCAGACTATTTAACATGCTAGGCTAGATCTGGTTCTTCAACTTGTCATGACGATGAACCACACTGGTTGGTTCGAAACGCGTCGACAAATTGTTTTTTATGTGATTTTGCCGAAATTATTCTCTTAACAACTAAATATTTACAAATTAATTGTAATTAAATCAAATTAATTTAATTAATTAAAATTATAGTAACTGAATACATTAAAATTAATTTTATGTACAAACTATAAAAATCTAATAAAATACAAATTTAAAGTGTAGGTAGTGGAAATGAACCAAATTTTTAGTAAGCATTATTTTGAAATCGTACCAAAATTTAAGTTGTTGGAAAGTTGTCAACAAACCACAAGCTATGGAATCATTAAAATAAATATTCAAACAAATTGAAAATTTCACAAAATAGACCAAATAGAAAAAATAAAAGTGATTTAACCAAAATTTATATGGAGGGTTCCCATACCTCTTCTAAAAGAAGAATATGGGGTGTTCTCGCAACAACAGTTTCATAGCTATACACGCATATTGTTGGGTTTCGTAGCTACACATATATTGTTGGTTATATCTAATAAACTATCATTTATTTGATTTGAACTCTTGTACTTCAATTGTAACCACTTTTGATCTCTCACCATTTGCATTATGATGCATATTCTAAGCTATTTTTACACCCATAGAGAGAACTACCACAATGAATGCTTAATTTTCTAGTGTTGTTAACATAATATTTGGATAGGTCCATTCCACTAACTTAGAACATAAATGTATGGGATTATTTTAGTCATCCTCCTTAGTTTATCTTGCTTTCATAAATGAATTTTGTTTTCATAAAACCATGTAAAAACCACTTATTTAGTGAACTTTTAACTCTTGCCACTCATTAAACCCCAAAGAAAACACTTGTGCAATATACTATTATCTTTATTTGACAGATATAAAACCAAAAATGTGACACCATGGAAAGAAAGAAAGAAAAAATTAATAGAAAGTAAGAAATCATTCTAGATATGTATTATATGAAAATAGCAATAATCAGTTAATATTAACTTTGAAGATATAATCTATTTTTTTATTTTTTTTAGAATTCATTTATATCTTGCTTATACCATATTTATGATGCACATACTATAACAAATCGTTCTTCCCATACATGTGAGCAGTATTATTCTTCCCATAACTACGAGTAGCAATGGCTTTCCCATTTAATATAGTTCTTTTGATCAATTTTACCATGAATAAGAGTATTTACCAAACATCATTCTTTTGAATAACAACACTTACCATAGAATGTTTTATATAAAACAGAGTTAAAATGGCAAGCGTAGGGAAATCCACTATCAATCTAGGAAATCCTCCATGTGAGTGACAAATCATAACAAAGAAACCACATGCATGTGCCATGCATGCAAAAACTAGTGAGCAAAACATACAAGAAACGCGATACCTGCAAGAAAAACCTATTGTAACTACTGATACTAATGCCCTCTTGCCCTTTCATACTCTTCCATTGAATTCTTTCTCCAAAACTCCAAGTATTCCACACCTTACAAAAGTGGTCCAAGAAAATGCTATGTGTCCAAGAGTATAAGAGAGAGAGAGCAAAAAATGAGAGAGCTCCAAAATTAAACTGATCAACTCTTCCCAATAATCCCCAGAAGCGTTTTTATTAATGAGACCTCTATTTTATTTATTTTCCATAATTTTCCTTGATTTTCCTCCTCACATGCAACATGTGACCTCTAACCACACCTTTAACCTTTCTTTTTTCCTAATTTCAATTATTTTCTTAAATAAAATGCCATTCACTGCCTCATTCCTTTCCAAAACCTTTTCCATTGGCTTTCATAATTTCATTTAGCCATAATAAACTAAATCAACACCCATTAGGATGTTTCCCCCACCATTCATCTTGGAATATGTGTTCCATAATCTATGGCCTTATATATATTTTACATGGAACTTTAACCATGGTTGTTACATTCATGTTCTCCAATCAACATTGATGTCGTTTCCTTTGTCATTGTACCTTTCCTTTGTTTTTCTTCATGCTTTTGATTCTTTTCTCATTACTTCCAACTCAACTCTTTTTCTTCCTTCATCTTCTTCTCTGTCTCTTGCCACTTCAGTTCTTTTTCCTACAACCTTTAATTTTCTCTCTTTCTCCGCTTTTCTCTCTACATCCTTTGATTCCTCTTTGTTTCTGTTGCCAAAACTGCATTCATGAGAAAGGGTTTTGCTTTAATTTTCCATATTTGTTCTCCCTGCAGACTTTCAACAATCTTCCTCTTTCCCTTGTCCTACATGGGATTGTTTCCTTCTGTTCCTACTTCTTTCAGAGTTGTTTTCATCTGTGAAGGAGCCTGCAAAGTCCTTGCTAAACTAACCAGCTCATTAAGTCTAGAGGAATTGTAGTAGTACCTCCAATGGTCCTCTTCCGTCCAATGAAATTCCTTATCAATCCATGGAAAGCAAACCTGTGTATGGTGGTCCTTGAAAATGTTTTAGGGATCATATAGATTAAAATATTTATTGACGAATTTGAATTTCACTATTTCCTTAGCCTCGACATCTGTGACTTTCATGATCTTTATATCGTATAATCCAATCTACAAAGGAAGAGTGGGCCATGCTGCTTCATTCTTCGTGTGCAGGGCTGATGACAACCCTATAGTGAGATGGTATGTTACTTCTTACATGATCCATTTTTCAATGGCATACCTAGGTAAGACATGCAGAGGCTTCTCTTTGCCAAATACCCTAATGAAGGTACCACCTAGTGAGGCATACCAATCTGCAATCTCAATTATCGCTTCTCGTGACATACAAGGTGGATCTTATTCAAAGATAAGATTGTATAGGTTGGTGATGAAGTGGTCAATTAAATTTGCCACTACTCCTCAATAATTGTATTCTGAAATAAACTTCCAACAGATGTGCACAGAAGTCTCTTGTGGTGTCAATGTCCAGTTCATGCTAGGGAACTTCTATTGCACGCAAATTGCATCTAGTTAGTATGAAAACATATAAAAACATGCTCACTCACCCTTGGGTGGATTCCAAGCATTTGATACATGGGCTCTCAATTGTTTAGCCAACATATATGACCAACTCAATGGCCTCCCATCATTCACCAATTGCTCTGATAAGAATTCCCACCCTTGAGGAAAGGTTTCAATGCTCTCTTGACCATGGATTGTGTAAGTAAAGATAACCAAGAGTTTGTAAGACTCCCTAACGGTCCTTTCCTTGTACACATGGGTGGCACTTAGTCAAAAATTTGATGGCTCTTTAAACTATCATATTAAAATTTCTCTTGTGTTCACATAGTTGTTGGCAGAATACAAGATTGAGTCCATGCACTCCAATTTCTCGAGAAAGTGGAACATTTTATAAAATTCTTCTTCCTTGATGGTGAAAATCTTTTTCATAGTCATAGTGATCAATACAATGGTTTCCTCATCCATGTGTGAGATAATCGAGCTAATGATAACTGCACATGGGAAGTATCGATACATACAATTAACCTTGTATACCCCTAACTACCAAATGTTGAGATAAACATGTCAGTCCTCTAACCTTGCCTAAAAGTACTTTGCAATATCATATTGAATCTATTGCTACGACACTAATGATCCTTTCTCTATAAACAGGTGAGTATTTGCATACACTGGAAAACCAACTAATATTTTCTCAAATTCTTCCCTAGTACTACTCTCTATGGTTTTGTTTGATGCATCTCTCTCAGATCGCATGGTAAAAATGATTACTAGAGAGGTTCTTAAAAATTGTTGTACCTATGTGATAAAAAGGACACTCATGGCAAGTAAATGTCAGTCTTAAGAAAAAAATTTACAAGCAAAGTTCAAGAAGCAAACCAGACACTAGATGGGGAGGATTGCAGATTTTTCTCTGATAGGAGGGACTAGCTTCTTGTGGGAAATTTTCACTACATACTCCTAGGAGCCAAATTGGAGCTTGATAGTTGAAACTACGTAATGCGCAGTTCTGCCTAGGCAACGGCCTACGAGAGACTGCACATTATGTAGTCTCACTTGGAGCCAACTTGGGCTATGCATTGGGAAATTCCAGAGGTGAAGGTTGTGGCTCTAGCCCTAGGATTGCACAGTGCTAGTTGGGAAAATTAAAAACTAGGAAAGGAGAATGCATATTTTCCCAAGGGAAGTGTGGAAAAAGAGCATATCTAAGAGATAATGTGAAGATGAGCACATATAAGAATTGGTGAAAGAAAATTCATGTGAATCAAGTGCAACAATTAATCAAATGGAAGGAAAATGAAGTATGTGAGGAGAGTCATCACAACGACGACCATTGGTGCAAAAACAAGAAAACTTTTGTGACCCTTGGGAAAGGTAATCCAAAACTTAAAGAAACACTTCTATAAGTTAAAAAACCAACAACCATTAAGAGAAACAAACGAAACAACACTCACATAAGGCAAACAAAAAAAAGCGATAGAAAAGCAGCAAAAAACGACAAAATAAAAACTCACCCAAAAAAGCGACAATGATCACACTGAAGGCTCCATGACCTCCTTGGGAATGCCATAGCTCCAAGATTGAATTTGAAAATGATCTCTAGAAGCACTGATTAAATATGTTTGGAATAAATACCGTTTTTTTACGTCCATGGTCAAAATCAAGGAAAAAGTGATACTTGGTTTATGTTTCTAAAAATAGTGCAAGTGCCTCCTTCGGGATAATAAAACTAGATCGCTATTTTTTAGGGATGGTTTTTTATCTTTTTTCTTTTTCCAAGAAAACATGCTCTACACATTGTTGGGAAAGGCTACATAGTTCTTAGGAACTGGGTAGCTTTTCGACTCAGTGCGCTTTGAATTTTTTGAGCTTAGTGAGGGTTGCACAATTTTTGGGCTAAGTGTTGGGATGCCTCCCATGACCGTGAAGTTTCTAAGCACAAGGCTCACTAGCAGTCAGGACTGTAAGATTCCCATCTTCAATGTTGCCTGCACTCAAGGATTGTGCAGTTTCTAGGGGCAAGCCCAAAACTATTGTGAGACCATGTTGGGAGATCAACTTGTGGTTTACAAGAATTAGCTAAGTTAACAACTACAAGTGAAAATGAAAATATAAGTCCCAATTGAATCATGAATACTTGGATCATTAAGAGGTGAGCTACTATGGTTAGAAGGGAAGCTCCAAAATGAAAGCATAGGAAAACTTTTGGAGGGTGGTTGTAGCTGCTACAACATGTTGGTATGGTTCTAGTTTGAAAATGTGATGAAAGGCAACCTACAGGTTGTTTGATGATTGATAGGTGGATACAATGTAATACATTCTAAAGAGTCGTGGACAAGAAGTTGAGGGCTGCAACCTTCACTGAGGGGGTAAGAGCTCCCTTCTGATAGTATCCGGTAAATGAGATTATGAGGTTGTAGCCTCTTGTAGGTGGGTTCAATACAAAAATCTGATGAACATTTTCTTTATATAATAAGAAAGAAGAAAAAGATAATGACAATGATTGTTTACTACCCCATTGGGTTTGCACTGAGAATATTAGGGTTTTATGTGTGTTACTTATATAATGTGATTTTTCGGATGTTTATTGCATTCTGAAAAGTTATTTATTTACTAATGGAATATTTAAAGACAATCATCTAACGGAACACATGTTTCTTTAAGAATAACGATGTAAATTTTTTTGGATATGAAAGGAAAAGTTAAAGATAAGTAAAATATTGATTCCCCCACACCACGCCCTGCTCAGTATGTTTTCCAACAGGATAATGAAAAAAAACATTTTCTATGAGAATCCTTTATGGTAGAAAACCAGAATAGAAAGTGCAAACACTTTGCTCTCTTTCCTATTTGAAATAGAAATATGTATGCATAGAGGAGAAGACATTCTCTTGGAGTTTCCTAACACATGTGGATTTTTCATCTACTACATAACAATAAATAAATATATTATTTTCTCTTACTCACACTCCCTATTTCATTACTACTATGGATCAAGATGCAATTGAATAGAATTCAACCCCCTCTCCACCTAGTGTTGTGGTCTTCACATAGAGCAATGGAAAACTAGCCTAATTTCTTACTCCTTCAACTCTCAAATATAGTTACAAAGTTGATCCATAAGTACTTTATTCATAGTCAATTCTTATCTAGCCCCTCATGAATGGCATATAATCCACTCATACCATGTTTTCTAAACATTGTAGGTCAAATTCTTAAAGGAATACCTTTTGGATAAACTTTGTTATTGATGTTATTATTGCACCATTGGCAATTTCATCGACTGTATAAAAATATTGTGATATCTAATGAAATTGAACTCAAATCAAGAGAGACAAATTTCTTGTACTCAATTGGTGAAAGGGAAAACATACAATAGGAACACATGAAATCATTCAATCACAATGAACGTAATATCTTAGCAAAGGAACCCAATTAGGAAAAAACCCCCCTTTTTTGTATTATATCAGATGAGACAATTGATCTATGACAATAACAACTTAAATCCTTGACGCTCAACCTATACTACAATATTCATCTCCTCCTTGTGATATTACTCTGGAATGTACTCAGCCTGCACTCACAGCTCTTGTGATTGCATTCCTACACTCACCCTTCCTGCACTTGCATTCCTGCACTCACTCCTATTTCCTTGTGCGATTATAAGCAAATTAGCTCATCTTATACAAGACAACTCTATACACTCAATAGTATATGATAATAAATACAATTATGCCCTTTCCCTCCACTCAACTAGGAAATTCGAATTCCATGTATGACTGTGTCTATTTTTAGCTAATTAACTATTTAACTAAGAGATCAGTGAGTTGACAATAATGAAAATTGCTGAACTAACCTTAAACTAACTTAAATAATGAGTAGAGCTCAGTTAACTAAGTTCAACTAACAATAACTCAAATAGATTACTAGATCTTAGCAATCAACTCATGCACAACTCTACTTGTAGCCTACAAAATCGAATTTACTAACTTAACTAGTAGAGAATTCCATGCCACTCTAGCTAATTGTAATTGAAGTCATCCTGTTGATGTGGAAAATCAAATTTCTCCATTTGACCAAGGAAAAATCTGAATAAAGCCTTTTCTTGCTATAATTTTCTGCACTCCCTATTAGCACTAAAAATTTTCTGCACAACCCCAATATTGTTCCTGTAGGAATGTACTGTAATACAAGTCCCTCTCATTGTTGTTTTCTCTACTACAAAAATTTCAACCAAGAAGCATCAAAAATATTGAATCATCTATGTATTTGAGCTACAACTATCCCCTAAGTCTTTCACTTCTACAAGCTTGCAACTATTGCCTAAGATCTAACTGCATCAAATGACACTAATCCTCTTCCTGTTGAATACTCTCGGCCCCTATGTCAAGGGAAACGATCCATGAGATGAGCATACTTCAATTGTTTCTACTCTCCCCACCTCTCTAAGACTAAGTCTATAGATCACCCCACCTCTCTCCTAAAGGTATAATTGCATGCATGATGAAATATGCCTCTAGCTTGTAGAATTTTTTCAACCTAAATCCAATTTGTTTCACTTGTCCAGTAGAAACATTCTTCAAAAATATTTTCCTTTACTATAAAATACATCATAAACTTTGTCCTCCCAGAAAACTACATATACCAAAATTTTCTTCATCTCGGGTACATACATAACATATTTCCAATGAATATGGTAGTCTAACTCCCTCTTAAAGGTGGAAACACAAATTCCTTTGGTACTATACCTTGCATCATCTACAAATTCTATGTGCACTTTGAGATCACTCTCCTCTAGGCTACTAAATAAGACCTCGTTTCCTATTATATGATCTGAGGCACAATAATCTAGGTACCACTTAATCCATCTTACTGTTCTTTCCATCCAAGAAAATAGGTTGAAATCTAACTTGAATTGAGATTCCAGAGCATCTCCTCAGTAGTCATAACTACTCAACTGACCTTCAACTAGCATGACTAACTACTAGAGCTTAGTTAACTAAGTTCAACTAACAATAACTCAACTATATTTTCTAGATCTTGAAAATCAACTAATGCACAACTTTATTTCTAGCTTACAGATTTGAATATACCAACTTAACTAGTACACAAGGCCATGTCACTCTAGCTAATTGCAATCGAAGTCATCCTGTTGATGAGGAGAATAAAATTTCTCCATTTGACTAAGGCACAAGTCAAATGAATCCTTTTCATGTTAAGATTTCAACAAAATTTGTTCTAAAAGGAATTTTCCCCCATTTCTCTAAACTATGACACAATAGTTAAAACAAACCTATAGGTTGACTACTATGATTTGTACACTATAAAGGTACCAAATTAGATGACAAAAATGTAGTGATTCAATATGAATTTAAAACACCAAGAAACCTACGTTTTCTTCATTAACAATCAATACGTTACCATCCTATGATTAGTGGAGAAGTGGAATTTGTTGATCATATCTTAAGAAACATGATCTAGAGCAAATTTTCGGAGCACAAAATAATTCACACGTTATGCACTTTAGGATTTTTATCTTATCTACCTAAGCAATGACTACCACTAGGTTCATATTATTTCAATGTGTTTATGAAATCGAGGTAGTCACCCCAATTAAACCTGATTATGTCTTCAAAAACATGGTCTAGAAGATATTGTGGAAGCACACAACTAATTGGTAACTTATTCACTTTGGGATTATGAACTTATCTAACCTAAATAAAGGTTACTGCTAGTTTCATATTATTTCAACCTGTTTATGAAAGGGTGGTACTCAAAACAATTGAATATGATATTCAATATTTAAAACTTGTAATGGAACTCTTTCTTGGAACTCCTAGAAGAGTCAAGAAGTAGTGATGGCTAGTGAGACTTATTAGAAGTCTGTTAAATGTTAGTATGATAAATTTGTTGGACCTCATGTGTAGGATGGAAGGTGACTTCGCTTTGGTCTATGATTAGGGCCATGATAAGGTATTTATAGGAATTTTAGAACCTATTTTAGAAAGTTCCTACATTTTGAAATGTGTGTCGAAACGAGGGGCCTATGAACTAGTTGAACATGATGGAAATCCACAACCAGAGCCATGGAATTTCCTCTATATCAAAAATTACTTTACATGGGCCATTATTTTTAGAAATTTTATATACATTATCCATTATTTTTGTGTGTGTGTGTGGATTTTTATAATCATATCCATATAGAAAATCTTGGTTATGTTTTTATGTTAATTCACACTTGATTTTCAAATCTCAACATTGACCTCAATCTATGTAGTCTTCATAAGTGACAACAATACTAGTACCCAAGATCTTTCTTCCAATTCATGGCTGATATTCTTACCCATTGATGAATTGGTGATTTTATGGGCCATATCCCTAGGTCCTATAACTAGAAAAATTGAGTATGTTATGATAATTGAGCTATTGTGCAAGGTTCTTATTCTCAGCATTTCTAGGTTAGCTTCCAAGTTGGGTTCTCGAGTAGTGGCCTTGCAACTGACCAATGTGTGTGTGTGCATGTGTGTGTGTGTGTGCGTGTGTGTGAGTGTGCGTGTGTGTGTGTGTGTGTGTGTATATATGTATTTAAACATTCAATAGTACATATTCTTGAAATACTTTTTTTGTTAAATGATTATTAACATATACCAAGAGGTTCTAGCAATTATCTAATTCCTTGACTAGCTATGTTAGATTGGAATTTTCTATATAATTAACAATCATACATAAGCATGCATGTCTATAATCACATGGGTAGTATTCAAATCACTGAGGAAAGATACGTACAAGTCAAAATATATAAATATTTTTGTCAAAGTGTTTTCTATTGCATGATAGAAAAACTAGTTTAATAAACAGAATAGGGTTGTTAGGCCCATACAATAGTAGTATAAAATCCTCGATAGGTATCACCATATGTAGTCAAAAGGTGGGGTGGAACTATACTCTAGTCCTGCTAGGATGTTGGATGCTCATGGAAACATATCATGTAACAAGAAACCCACCTTAATATTTGATAGAAATGAGAAGAAAAGCTAACCATTTCATCTTGAAGTTATTAGGAAACATCATTCATAGTTTTTAGGGATACCAGCATGGTGATTCCTTTTAGGTGCGTGTGCACCTCTTATAGGTCATGTGCACTGTTGTTGTTATTTTCCTCTTCTTATAACACCACATAACACATTCTACAATGTAGTGTTGAGATCCTTGTTGGTCTTGCTAGGGCCAAATATGTGTCATAACCAACATTGCAAGTTAGTTATATTGCATCATGAAAAATTATTGTGTACATTTCGAAATAATAGAAAAATGAAAAACTTAAAGAAAACAATGATACATGAATTTTTGTTACCAAAGTATGCTCAATTCTCACCCTTCTCTAGTTCCAAATCTAGATCATGTCAGATGTTGGTCCTTGCATACATGTAGTCATAAACTACAATAATTTTCTCCATCATCTAGTTTAAAAAAATATGACAAAAAGAAAAAACTAGAGCCCCAGAAACTATACTAAATATCAAATCTATCGATGGGTTCATACATGGCTTAGAGGTACCAATAAATGGTGTTGAGATCTTCAGCCTCATGAGAGTGAACTTCTCTCATTTCCTCTATTGTGCCATTGTATATTTTACTAGTTATCCCTTCATATTTTCTATGACATCTTTGCACCAACTAGAAATGGTATGATTGAGATGTTAGATGAACAATTAAATAAGGCTCTTTAAACACATGTGAGGACCAATGGTTCCTTCCATATGACTAATGTTTAATAGGCTGGTGAAAGGAGTAAGATTTTTAATAGCCTTGAATGGAAGCTTATTGGTACTTTTCACAATACCCCATGAATGATACCATGCTATGTACTCGACAATTAACTCTCCACTCCCCGTTTCTCCATGTAAGTTCACTCAGTCACACTACCTTGATAGCCTTGTGAGGAAGTAGTTATCCTCTACCTATTTTCTCAAGACTTGGTCCCCTAAAAAGAAATGTTACCCATCGAGGTCCGAAAACTCCACCAACCTCTAAATTAAGGAAGTTTGGTCCACATGTTTTAGGTTAGCACATAATTTAGCAGTCCAAGTTTTCTTAGAGTGTTGAATGTAGCTATATTTTACATTGTAGTGATATTATCCATTTTTCTTTCTCGCTTTCCCTACAATAATGGAAAAACGTCAAAAAAATATAATTTTTTTACTTTGAGAAAGATAGATATACCCTAGAATGTTCTTCAAGAGTGATTTTCCGCACCCAATTATTGTGATAAAATTCAGTGGTGTGGCTTTCCGAGAATATGTGGTAGAGCATTTGGCAAAAAAAAAATCTTTCTACAATCTAATTTGTCAATTCAAAAATCGCCTTTTTCAATCTCTTTTTATTTTTAATTTAATAATACGATTTCATTTCAAGGTTTCATTTTACTCAACACAACACATGAAATATATTTTTTACTTACCAACCGTTTTCATTATTAACACAGGATCATAATTTATGCTTAGTCCTCACAATTTGTGACATTAAATGTCTCATTTACGCATCATAACTTGTATACTAGTTCCTTCCATTGAAATCCACCGAGGAGTAACACCTCGAATACCATTTGATCTTCATGTTGCATTGAGTTATACGCCCGTGAGCCATCCATTATACCCACCATAACTCAAATTCGAGCCTCATTCCTCTTTTCTGATTTATATTTTGGCCATAGCCTAAGGCGGTTTCTAAAATTTTCAAGTGTTTCATCCACGCATTGCAAGTTGTTTCTTACGTCTACAATGCTATCGGAAGGTTTTACATCCATGGAGAGAACTATTAGATGCTTGATTTTGTAGCATAGTTTCAAAACTAATTTTTGAAATGGTAAAGAAAAGAATTGAAAAATTACAAAAAATAGATATGGTTTAAAATAAGATTATTTACTATAAAATCATAAAACTGAGTTAATCATCAAATATAGTAATAATGTTAATATTTATCATCACACAGAGTTTCACATGGGGAATAATATTGTCAAATTTAATAATAATGTATTTTATTTTTTCTCTGTAACATCTAATTTTATTAACTGGAAAACAAAATATTTTTACATAAGGTGGCGGCTGCAAGGGCAGGAGCCCGCAAGCCTTTCACATTACAAAACTGCCCCATTACTGTAGAAACCGGAGAGACTCAAAAACATACAACCAATTCTGTTGGTTTTACAAACATACTGAGAGAGATAGAACATAAAGATAAGCGCAAAAACAGAGCTGAGAACCCGGGTCCATGAACCGAACATACGCCGCGGCGAGAAGAGACCCAAAACTGGGCAGTACTTCCGGAGCATCCACAAGAGAGCCAAAAAGAACGAACCAAAGTGCCAATTATCCATTTTTTCCCTCGTCCCCTGTGTCTCCTCGACCTTCAGACACGCGTCGTCCTGACTGAGCAGTTCTTTGTCACCCAACACGTTGCCCTCCTGCATCTTGTCGGTGGTTCCAGCATCGGTTTCAATTGCAAAATTATCACAGTCAACCAGGGGAGGGATTAAAGGTGGCGAATCAACCTGGATAACCGGTTCAGTCTCCCTTTTAACATCCATGGCATTCTTGGCGGAGGAGCGCTCACTACTATGAGAGGAATTGGGGTTAATGCATGAGAGAGGGGCGACCTGGTTAACTTCTTCAGACATGAGGATGGTAATCTGGGTTGAAATCAGAGGGCGATTCAGGTTACTTTGGAATTTAAAATGAGTGGACTGAAAGGCACTGTTAGGAATCGGATGGCGAGAAGGATTGCTGGGAGGAGGATCCTCAGGGGAGGAAGAGAGGTTAATAGTTGTGAGCAGCGGGTTGGGTTGAGGGCGAGCGGAGGGACACTTGCTGCTGCCAGGTCATTCACCCGAGCGGGTATGTTTCCCTGGTCGCTTCATTATGCTAACAGTCACCGAAAACCCAACAGAGCAGATACTAAACCCAGAATAATGCCTCAGATGAACCGAAGGCTGGAGAGAATAAATAGAGGAAGCACAAAACCGAGAGATAGAGCAAATGTAACTGATGTTACAGTGAATAAACCACTTACCCCAGGCCACCGAAGGATTTCCGGTGTGTAGCACACAGGTAGAATGGAGGTGTTGCAAATTCAAGCCTGAACAGGCTTGGATTTCACCTCTGAAACTAGACTCCTTCTCACCTTCGCATTCAATCCTCAGAACAAACTGAACACCATACTCCTGAACCGACGAAGTGGAAATATCACCGGGGGCCTCCATGTAAATAACCCACAGCAGGCGGCTTCGGGCTTCGGCCTTCATTAATGGCGCCGGCCTGCTCCGGCCTACGGCCATAAAAACATTCCTCCCTGCACGAGAAGAGACCTTGCGCTCCACACTGCGGAGCAGGTGGCAGTACGAGGGATGTTTAAGTTGCATGAATGCCATTTATGGCAGGAGGATCACCCGGATCCGGGAGTGCTTCTACAGGCTCAGGTTTTTCCTCCTGCACTAGATTGTTGAAATCAAGCAATTGGGAATCCAATAGGAGGTTTGCAGGAGCTCCAACCAGAAGAGGTCGACCACAGCCCACTCCCAAGTTAGCAAGAAAGTCCGCAACTTTGTTCCCATCTCTTTTAATGTGAGTGAAGGAAATCGCCCTATTACAACTGATCCATATGCAATAGTCGTTGAGCCATTCTCCAACTATTGAAAATATTGGAAGAAGGGGAGCCCTGGAGAATCTTCATAGCCATTTGAATGAGGATTTGAGAATCTCCCTCAATGATGAGCGGAAAAAGGTTCCTGTCTTGTGCAATTAGGATCCCTTGCCAAAGACCTTCTAACTCAGTAGAATTGTTGGTATCCCAACCATGATATCCCAAGAAGATTATGATATTGTTCTCTTTGTGATCTCTGATGATTCCTCCGAATCCTGAGTTCCCAAGATTACCCTTGGATGCCCCATCGAAATTGAATCTATACAGATCTTTTGGTGGAGAAGACCACTTCACCAGAGGTGAACCTTTAGGGGGCCTTATTCCTTTGACTAACTGGTCTTGCTTTCTATGGAATTCCCAATTGTTCCAGATTGATTTTTCCTGAGGGAGAGTGAGGAGATCCTCCTGGTACCAAGTTTTTAGAGAGATGGTTTCTTCAAGGTTTTGCGTTATGTTTGTCCATATCTCATCCAGAGATTTGAATTGGTCTTTGAATATTCTGTCGTTTCTCTCTTTCTAGACAGTCCAAGTTACAAAGCCTGGGATGAGCTTCGACATGTAATTGAGTAAGTTGATTTGATATGGGTGGGGGTCCCCGTTGCATACAGTAGCCGTTATGTCTCCATTCGCTCCTGCCTCTTTCTGACAACGAAAATTTATTTTTTGCGAGAGCTTATATGCTAATGGGCAGTTATACCAGAGGTGTTCGATTGTCTCTTGTTCTTTTTTGCAATTAAAGCATATGGAGGGGCTAATGAAATTTATTTTCCTCACGTTATCCCAAGTTAGAACCCTTTTGTGGCAAAGGAGCCAAAGAAAGGTGGAGATTTTCGGTCAGATAGAAGGATCCCATATCTTGCTCCATATCTTATCGGGCCTGGAATGATCTTTAACAAGTAAATTGTAAGCCTCTTTAGTGGAATATCTGCCACTTTCTTCATAACCCCATCTGAGAACATTTTTTCCCTCTGAATATTGTATTTTCCTCTTTGCTAGTTCTGTGTCCAGAGTTTGCTGTTCTTGTGTAGTCCCATGAGCTATAATCTAAGAAGCTTTGTGCCATTCTCTGTAGTCTTGTTGGGTAGTGATGCTCCAGAAATTTCCAACCTTGATTGGGGCATGGAGATCCTGTTCCACAGGTACAATATTCGGGAAGAGGTCTCTTAGTTTGGGCAACTGTTGCTAAGAGTCGTCCCAAAATCGAGCCTGGTCTCCGCTTTTTACCTCCCAAAAACTGTGTTGCTGAATGAGGTTCCTATGAAGTTTTGCCGAATTCCAAATAATTGAACCATTGCACATCTCAGATATTCTTATAAGTTCCTCTCTAGGACAGTTTCCCACATATTTGGCTGTCCATAAGGTGGCCCATGGAGTGAGAGAGCCCGAGAGCCATCTCCACCAGATACGAGCTCCCATGACCACATTGTTGTGTGTGGGATCTCACAAACCGATGCCGCCTCCTTTTTTGGGAAGACATGCAGTCTCCCATTTGACGAGTGCCCATTTGCGGTGAAGTCCACTGCTACCCCAGAGAAAATCCCTTTGGATAACTTTGAGCTCTTTGAGAACCCATTTTGGGGCTGCAAGAATGGAAAAAAGGTAGAGGGGCATGGCTTGAAGGATGGCTTTGATCAGGACAAGACGGCTTGCCATGTTGAGGGATCTATGGGTCCAAGAGGAAAGTTTGGCTTCCAGCTTGTCTAAGAGAGATTTCCAAGCTGAATGCTTCAAGTTGGAGGCAATGAGGGGGGCTCCCAGATACGTAGAGGGAAGCTTGGCAGAGGAGAATTTGAGGATTTGTAAAATAGCTGACTGGATAACAGAGGGGGTGTGAAAAAAGAAGACTTGAGACTTGGACTGATTGATAGCTGCCCTAGAGGCTTCTGAAAAGTCAGCTAAAAGAGCTTTGAGATGCTTAGCCTCCTGGACAGAGGGGTGCCCATAAAGCATGGTGTCATCCACAAATTGTTGGTGAGTAACTGCAGGGGTATTGTGGAATGAGAGACCTTTGAGGCAATTAGCTTGTTGAGCATGCTTGATACTTCACCCAAGACCTTCCGCCGCAATGATAAAGAGGAAAGGGGAGAGGGGATCCCCTTGCCTGATGCCCCAGGAGGGATGAAAGGTTTCAGAGGGAATGCCATTGATTAGAACTGAGAAGAAGGAGGATGTTAAGAGGCTCATAATCCAGCGAACCCATGAAGCATTGAAACCAAAAGCCAGTAGAATCTTTTCCATGTAATTCCAACTGAGGCTATTAAAAGCTTTTGAGAGGTCGAGTTTAAGAAGCATACCTGGCTTTTTGGAGATCTTCAAGGAGTGGATGATTTTATGCGTGAGGATGATACCATACGTTATTTGTCTCCCTTCCACGTATCCAGACTGTTCCGGCGAGATGATCAGGGGAAGCAGAAGCTTTAGTCTTGTGGCTATAATTTTTGAGATTATTTTGTAAATAATATTACAGAGAGCAATTGGTCTGAATTTGTCTGGTTTACAAGGCTTCTCAACCTCAGGAATCAGAGCTATGGAGGTGGCATTTATTCCTGGAAACATCCATCGAAGAGAGCGCGACTCTTCCACTATCTGCCAGACCTCATTCTTGATGAGGTCCCAAAAGTGATGGAAAAAATTGGAGGTAAAACCATTCGAACCTGGAGCTTTGCCTACTTTTAGTTGTTTAACTATAGATTCCACTTCTTGAAGATCGACCGGTTTGAGGAGCATTTGATTGTGCTCATCAGATATGAGTTTGGGAATTTTGTTGGTGATATTTTGAATGGCCTGAGAACGGTCAGTGATTGGTTCTTTGTGCACCTGCTTGAAGTGATTGAGGAGTTCAACCTCGATCTCTTCATGTTTTTCAAGTTTAGCTCCTTGCTCATTTTGAATGTGAGTAATTTTATTATGCATTCTGCGTTGGATTGTGGTATTATGAAAGAATTTGGTGTTTTTTTCACCCTCTCTGAGCCACCTAATTCTTTATTTTTGCTTCCATAACATTTCTTCCTGTTTTTCTTTTTCCATAAGTTCCCTTTCAAGAGTTTTTTCTTGGTCAGCTAGATCATCGGATCTGCCCTGAGTAATGATTTTTTGCTGCAGTTGCTTCATATCCTGTTCAATATTTGCTTTCCCACGAAGAATATTTCCAAATGTAGTTCTATTCCAATATTTGATTTTGCCTTTGAGGTGCTTGAGTTTTTGTTGAAATTGGAACATTTTGGAACATGGAGGAGGATGAAAGCTTTTCCATTCTATGTTGATGAATTGATGGAAGTCAAGATGGGTCAGCCAGAAGGGTTCAAAGAGGTCTACGGATATTGTTGCCCAGTCGAGACCAATGGAGTGAGATGGGCCAATGATCAGAACCAATGAAGGGCAAGATAGAAGCAGCAAAATCCCCTCCAAGATGAATGGCATTATCTGAGAGAAGAAATCTATCCAACCGAGATGCAATTTGGAGGTTTCCGGCTTGTTTGTTATTCCATGTGAAAATGACATTATTGAAGGGGAGATCAATGAGTCAGTTATTTTGAATAAATTCCATCAAGAGTGTTCCATCCTGAGAACTTCTGCCCCTACCTCCTCTTCGTTCATCCATTCTTGTGATCATGTTAAAATCACCACCTCCAATCCAAAGAGGGAGTGGTCTATTTTGATTAAGTGCCAAGATGGAGTTGAGGATCCTTTCTTTTTGATGAGTTTCCTGTGGGAAGTAAACATTGGTTAGGAGTCCATATTGATTTGTTCCTAAAATGTGAAAAGTAGCTTGGAGAAAGTTCCTGTGCGCATGAAAGTTAGTGAGCTCCACAACTCTGGAATCCAATATGATTGCGATGCCTCCTGAGGCTCCATTTGCATCAACTGTTGTATTATGACTTCCCGGCCAAAATTTATTATCTAGCTTGTCCGACACTATGGTGTCACACTTTGTTTCTTGCAAGAAGATAACCTGAGGGTTTTCTTGCTTTATCATGTTTTTGAGTAAATGGGTTTTCCTGGGACTATTAAGCCCTCTGATATTCCAATAAATTAACTTCATTGGGAAAGATTGATATCGGGACTAAAGTACTTAGTTAGCTTGGCATATTTGCCAGAATCCACTAAGATTTGCCCTACCTTAATTGTTCTTTGGAGGACAGTCCTCCTACCTCGCTTTTTGAAGTCCTTGGCAATGAGCCGTCGGTCCCAAGAGCTGCCTCTTTGAATTCCTAAAGATTTCTGCCTTTGAGCTCTTGATAAAACATCTTCCAAGTTTTTTAGCTGTCTTGCTGGAATGTTGTCAAAATTGTTGGTGGTGCATGCCTTTTCCAGGCCCGGAAGATCCAGATCCCCTATATCTATTGTGTTTGTTTCTTCATCCATAAAGTGAGAGTAATGTTGTTCTTCCATTGGTTCTTCTTCTGTACTGATAGCCGATAGTGGATTCTCCATTGGTTTATCTTGGGTGTTCCATGCCACATCCTTTTGTTCTGTTGAGGTCGAAGCTTCCTTACCCTTAGTATCTGATTGAACCCTGGTGGATCCTCCTTTTCTGCTATTGTCATCGTTCTTAGGTGTTGTTTCTGACAAGTTCTTTTGAGTTTCAGATTGATCTGCTAGGGCATCAAATTTGTTGCTGGTGGATGGCTTTGGTTGACTGGATTGCGCTGCTTTTGGTTTCGAGGCTTGCTTCTTGTTTGCCCTTCAGCGACTTGCTACCTTGATGAATCCAGATCCATCTGAGACTTCCTGATCCAAAGCAGGGGAGGGTTTCTGATTTAAAGGGCAATATCTGAATAAGTGCCCCAGGGCATGGCATCTTCGACAACGAAACGACACATGTTCATAGTCAATCATTTGTAACCAATTCTTATCAAAGTGAGAGAGGTTTACCGCATCTGGAAGAGCTTGGTTGAGATCCATATAAACACAAATTCTGGCATAAGATGTGTATTTACCTATCTTCGTTCCTTCTGTTGATTTGACAAACTCATCCAGAGTGTTTCCTATCGCTTTCAGAGAGTCTTCCTCCCAAAATTCGTTAGGAAGTGAATACGGGCAGATCCACACCAGAGCCCAGCTGAGATCTACCGTGTCAGGGTTGAAGCGTTCTACCCAACCTTTGAGAAATAATCCAGCCGCATTGAAGAAGTAAGGGCCACCATCCAGGACCCTGTTTCGATCCTCCAAGCAGTTGAAGATAGCTGTGAAAAAGCCTTTCGGTCCTAGCTGCAAGGTAATGTGCCCTTTTGGGTGCCATTTCGCGTTTATCCAGCTTCGCAGTGCTCTTTCGGTCGGCCACATCCCAATGAACTTCCCTATGAGAGCATGGTCTGACATGAACTGTATTCTTTCTTCAATATGATTTCCAGGCAGTTTAACTCGTGGTCGAATCGCTGCAACTGGTTTGCATGTCGTTGAATGAACCTCTCGCACTTTGTCACCATTCTGGTTTGTGTTTTCCTTTTCTGCCAGGTTCTCAGGCATTTCGTTGTCATCTTGCGGGGGAGGTTCTTCGCCTCCCCCCAACTGGGGTTCCATACGGAGTGTACCCACCGTATTAAGAACGAAGATCTAGTTCCGTCCTTGACCACTGACTACAGCAGAAGGACCAGGCCTGCCGTTACTGCAGGTGCTGAGGGACAGAGCCTGCGCTTGTCACAGGTGCTCAAACCCTAGCGGGCGCCATCGATCTCTTGATATCATGTTAATTTCCTCTAGTGACTAATTTTACTCTAATAATGTAAATTTTTATTATTACACGGAATTTTCAATTAGGGAGGAATATCATACTATGTCCATCTATATCTATAAATATATATTAAGGAAAAAACAACATAATATATTGGAAGATTAAAAAAATAAAGCTCAAAATTAATGAAAAAATATTAAAAAGTATAAAATATATTAATGAAAAATAAAATAAATACAATATAGATAATAAAATTAAAAATATTTAAATTAAAAAAATGCATTGGGTTTATATTATAAGAGTTTAAATAATGTTAATTTAAAAAAATATTTTATAATTATACATTTAAATTTAAAAATACTCTTACTATACCACAAATACACATCATATGTGACAAGTTCATTAAGTGAAAACTATGTATCACCACCCTTAATATTAGTTTCGAAACAAAGGTAAATAAATAACATTAGAGTAGAAACAAAGATAAATAACGTAAGCCTTTCAAATTACTCATATACGAACTTCTGGAGCTCTATCATCACATGACAACGCTTTGAGGATCATACGCTAGGATCCTCGCGCTATCTTCAAATCCATGGATACGATTTCTAAAGTAAACTAAATTTCTGTTTTACATTCACGTTTTTATCTCCAGACACAAAAATACTCGCGTTGAGTATCTCCGCAAAAACGATTTCCGCTACCGGCGCCATGTGGAGTGCTTGAGGTTTTGCAATGAAGATTTGATTCAATAACATATTCAATTAAGCAAATTGCGCATTGAAACAGTTACCACAGCTGCTATAAAATCCATATCCTGCGACCTCAAACATGCAACTCCCTTATTCGGTTTTCTCTTTCCCCTTCTTCTTCATTCAATTTCATATTCATTTCAAATCAAACAAGGGAGCTACTGCCGTAGCGGTAGTCCCTGCCGGGGGTGCAAATTCCAGTCGTTGGCACTGTTCTTTGGACCGAATCATACAAATGGAACCTGTAGATTGCTAAGAGGACGCTAAACCTAAACTGGGAAAGGTATTTAATATGTTCAGAATAAAATAGCTGACCACATCCATCGCAGAACGCATCTCTGGGGTCTGGTATAACCCATCTTTTGAGTATTGTAAGCAGACTATATTCCATTGTAACAATCCATTCCTACATAGTAATAATTTAAGTGTAGTTCTGGCCAAATGGAAACTCAACTGGTCCTCACCTGCTTTCGCCTTTTCAAATGGGTCCGCTCTTCAATCTATCTCACAGGTAACTATATAAATGAATTCCTTGTTTCGTTTCATCGTGAGTTATTTATATAATATTTTCTTCAATGCCTGCGGCTAATAAATGTTTATTGAGGTGCATCTGCAGAGTCGTGTTGGCTCCGGTGACCCGATGCCGTGCACTGAACAACAAACCGCAGTCGTCCCACGTGAAGTTCTACTCTCAGAGAGCAACCAAAGGCGGCCTCCTCGTTACCGAAGCAAACGCAGTGTCACCGCAGGCCATCGGGTACGTTCTCTCATTATATAAATTCAGAGTGCTTTGGCATGCAGATCCTCTCGAAAGAATATCGATAAATAAATTCTCTTATGTAATGTTGTGCAGGTTCCCGCATTCTCCTGGAATTTTCAACGATGAGCAAGTCAAGGCGTGGAAAAATGTTGTAGCCGCCGTTCATGAGAAGGGTGCCATCATTTTCTGCCAGATATGGCACGTCGGCAGGGCGTCAAACACAGGTATATGAAGTCAATACATACTTTCCATTTTTCAAGGATATAGATTAGTGCAGGTGCATCTTATTTTGGTAAAAATGTGTCGAGTTTAATTTAAAGAATATTTGGAACTTTGAAGAATTTAATTTGATTGTGATTTAAAAATTATTTAGGATTTTGAAAATTTAAAGTTAATTCTAAATTTAAAAAAAAATTAGAAATTTGTTTGTAGATTAGAGAATATTTTAAAATTTCACTGCCTCACTATCAACTTGCAAAATATTCTTAAAATCTATGTCTGTCCGTCGTGGTAGGTATGTCGTGTTTGTCTGCCCGTCCGTGTCAGGTATGTCGTGATATGTATGGCATCTCATGATTTAGCACTCACACCAAACCACGTCAAGATGTCAGTGCCAAAACATTAAAAATACGATTACAATCTGCGCAATTCCTTACCTTCGCGGCGATAAAAACCTTAGGCTAACGCAAGTTGAGCGCAGGTTGAGCGCATCGGGCGACGTGAGGCCAGCAATAAGACCTCCAAACAAAAACTTTGGATAAAAATTTTTTGCCAGAAAATTGCGCAGGTAAACTTTGGTTAAGTAGTAAATAGCGGGCACATATTTGCGGTCAACGCATCAACTAATAGCCAGTTGACTGCGTATCGAACGCTAATAGAGGGACTAATAAGAGACAAGCAACTCCCTTATTTTTCCTTTTTGGTTCTTTCTTTTCCTTCTCTTTCATTCAATTTCATATTTATTCCGAATAAGGGACGAACATCGCATTTGGTTGAAGATGGGAAAGGCTGTAGCAATGCTTTTCATACTTACGATTAGTACTGCAACCACTATGCCCATCCTAGTCCTCTCTTGTGACTCTCCTCCTGCTGCAACACCTCCTAACGTCCCGGGCAGCGGGAGTAGACCCCCAAGTGGGGGATCGGGCGGACCTCCTAGCGTCCCGGGCAGCGGCAGTAGCCCCCCAGGTGGTGCATCAGGCCGAGGAAGCTTATCATGTCCATTGGATGCATTGAAAGTGGGAGCCTGCGTTGATTTGTTGGGAGGGTTGGTGCACATAGGCATTGGCGACCCTGTTGTCAACCAGTGCTGTCCACTCATACAAGGCGTTGCGGAGTTGGAGGCAGCGCTGTGCTTATGTACGACAATCCGCCTGAAACTACTCAACGTCAACGTCATCCTACCATTGGCTCTGGATCTTTTTGTTCAATGTGGTCTTACCCCTCCTCCCGGATTCACATGCCCGCCCCTCAATTAGGAAGGCAAATTGCATGCCATGTCGTCCCTCACTGCGGTTTAGTGTCAATCGTATGTCCACAGTGATTATGGATTGCGCGAAGGTGAAATGTTGTGATGAGCAGAGCAATGTAGCACGGCGTTGATAATAATATTTTATCGCATCTTTTGCACTGTCGTTGAATTTTAAATTATGATTACGATCAGATGTACTCATTTGTCTTTATAAGACCATAGTTAATTGCAATTTGAAACTTAACATATTTGACTAACATATTCATGTTCCTCTGAATTTCAGTCCTTCGGAACAAACACGATCCATGTGTTGTGTGATATCCTTTAAAAGATGAAGGGATCTCTCATTTATTAATAAATTCCCATCCTATCTTTTAGAATATAAAACCATTCAATTTTTGGTTTTAAAGCCTAAATTTTTTTAGTAAGTGTAATTTTTCATGGTTTAAGTAGTATTTTTGAGTGCTTAGATTTTGAAAAATATATATACTTAAAAAATACCATATGTAAAAAAAATAGACCAATATATAATATACATAATTGTATCTAAACATTTTATAAAGGCAAATATATGCTTTTAAGTATATATCAATATTAATTCGTATTAAAATATTTTATTAATTGTCTATATTGAATATTTTTAACATTGAAATATTTTCTTATAACAATTTTTTTAAATCTAATTATTTTACAACAAATTAGATTACACCATATTAAAAAATTAACTAAACATGTATAGCATATTCTTTTGTTTTTTTTTATATTTAAATTATAACATATTCATTTTGTTTTCTTTATTTAAGTGGGAATACTATATTTTTTTTAATTATTGTGAATTTTTTTATTTAGAAAATATTTTCTTTTTATTTTAAACAAAATCAGTATCAAAATTAAATACAATCGTACATTTTTATTTTTATAGATAACATATAATTAATTGTTAATTGTTCTATCATAAATATTGTGAGATTTTAATTTTAAATAATATCAGTAACATTTATATTAATTTAC
>APFE030610039.1:45145-60007 GCA_000404065.3 Pinus taeda
AAATAATTAAAAATTTAGAATTCTTTCCCATCATATAATCACAATATTATTTTTTCTGTTCTACTGATATCTTAAAGCTCTCTGCACTTGTTAGAATTTCTTTCGAAGTATAGAAATTCTTTCGTCTGTTACTAATATCACACACCACCTTCTAAAGCACCACCATAGCACAAATTCGTGTCACAATTTCTCCTCCAAAGGCCAACTTATTTGATTTAAATCACAGGCAGCTTCTGACACTTATTGACATAAATTATTGACACTTATTGACATAAATTATTCGCAGGTTAAAGGTTTTGGCCTTTGTGTACGGCTTTTCAAGGGACACTATTCATGCTTGGAGTTAATTCCTTCTATATTTGGTTCATTTCTTATTTATATGATCATCTATGAATTTCAACAAAGTGAAAAATGGGTTGATGTGTGATTACAATTAATTTTTTATTTTTATTTTTATTTATTAATTTATTTATTTTTATTATTTTTTTTCCATATATATATGAAAGAAATAATTATCTACAATATCAAAAAGAAAAAATCTCGTTTTATCAACCTTTATAACCTTTTATATTTCTATAAAAAATTAAAATAGCTCTGGCATCTATCTTACACGATCTAGAATCGACTAAACGTTTTCTAACTAAATGATTTATATAACTCAAACAAACAATTATCATGCTTTTATATAAATGGTTTTTGCATTGAAGCTTAATTTCGTTAACGCTGAATCTAAAGTTGATATACATCTAGTTTAAAAAAAAAGGGTCTTACATAATGTAGCATCCACTAAAAGTTTTGAACATTCTAACTAAATGATTCCATATAACTCAAACAAGTATCATGATTTTATATAAATGGTTTTTGTATTAATTTTAATTTCGATCATAATCAATCTAAATTGTATACATATTTATTTAAAAAATTAAAGTTGAAAATAATAACAATTATTATAAAATAAAAAATTGTTAATTTTAATTAAAATATAAAAAACTAATCTATAATTAATACTATATTTTATTTTTATTTTCAATTATAAATAAAATATTTTGATATCCATGACAAAATAACATAATTTATATTAAATTATAAAACACAGACTAATAAAATAATGTTTATTATAATTAAGGTAAGAAAATAAAATATACATATTTCATTAGTTTTGATTTTTTAGAATAAAACTATACTAAGAAAAAAAGAATATATATATATAATATTATATATATATATATATATATATATATATATTAATGGTTGATATTCCAACCTAGTAAATAAAGGAGATATGGAAAATTTATTTTTACTTTTATTCTCAGTTAAAATAAAATATTTCTATATCCTTATGAAATAACATAATTTTATGACTAATTTTAGAAGGTAACATTATTAGAATAATACAAAAAAATATATATTACTTATATTTTGATATTTCAACATGAAACCGAAAGAAACAATTAGAATATCCATCTTAATTTACTTATTTTAGTATGAATGTTAAGGAAAACATATGAATACATATATCTTTTTTTCCTGTTCATCACAATATTTCTATTAGTTCTTCAAAATTGTATTGTGGATAAACATGTAAGACCCTGTTCTCCACTCGAGCTATGGAGAGCCCGACTATAGCTTTTTTGAACATAGGGGAGGGTCTTATCCGATGTGCATGGATTCTTCGAGTTGTACATCCACAGAATGTGTACGATCATCATGTTGACAATCTCTACCTAGCCATCAATTTAGGGATGGAAGGTTGTGGACTTAGTGAGTTTGGTGTCCAACATCAACCAGAGAATGGACCAAAATGTACTAAGGAAATTGTTGTCCCGATCTAAGATGATAAACTGGGGGATCCCAAAGTGTACCCAAACTTGTTCAAAGAAGATTTTAGCAGTGGCTTTTGTTGTGATATTCTTCTTACAAGCCGACATAATGGTCATCTTCGAGAACCTGTCAACAACCACAAAAAACACAGTTGCTTTGGCAACAGAGTATAGAGGCATTTGTTCTTTATGGTTGGTTTGGCAATAGGGCAGGCAGTGGAGGATCTGATGTACTTCTCGACATCTTGTCGAAAATTCAGCCAATAGAAATACTTCTACATTAATGATACCATCTTCTCTACCCGGAAATGCCCAACAACTCAACTATAGTGTGCTTCCGAGGTCATCTTGGCACGCTCGATTGAAGGAACACAAAGGTGACCTAGGTGGCATAACTGGGCATCCTGGAGGTGAAAATCTAGAACATGTTGACCCTCCAAGAATGGCTAGTATGTGTGGCCAAATTCTAGGTTGCTTTTGTAGAGAAGTGACCAATCAGAAGTCTTGTGCCCAGAAGAGTTGAGTACGATGGTTAACGCTATGATTGGTTGTTGATAGAGACAATCTGCAACATTATTGGTCCTACCCTTCTTATACTTGATATTCAAATGGTATTGTTGCAGTTATGTGGAACACTTCTGATGGCGATCATTTTTCAACTTCCCTTGTGTTTATATGAACTGCAGGGGCTGGTGGTTTGTGTGGATGACCTTTGCGTTTCCCAAAATTTAATGCTTCCATTGTCAGCAGGCTTGCATAGCGGTATACATATATTTTTCATAAGTGGGATACTTCCAGACATAGTCTGGAAGTGTCTCACTGTGATATGCCACTAGATGCACGTGTTGACTGAGGACTACCCCAATAGCATAGTAAGAGGACTCCGTCTCAATCTCAAATGGTTATTGTAAGTCTGTTAATGAAAGCATTGGTGCCGAGCAAAGGCGATGTTTCAACTTTGTGAAAGCCTTCTATTGAGATTCAGACCAAAAGAAATTTTCTTTCGCTCCTCCCATGGTGACTTGACTCAAGGGCCAAGTGATATGAGAAAATCCCAACACGAACTTGTGGTAGAAATGGGGAAGACCCAAAAAGTTGCAGAGCTCTATCGGAGTAGTTGGATATGGCCAATGCCGAATTACTTGGACCTTGGCTAGATCCACATGCACCCCCCATCCATTAATAATGTATCCTAGATACTAAACTTGGGTCATGCCAAAAGTGCATTTCTCCAAATTAGAACATAGCTTGTGTTGTTGTGGTGTTTGGAGAACCTCTCGGATGTGGTAGACGTGCTCTTCCCAACTCTGGCTAAAAATCAGGATGTCATGCAAGTATAACACTACAAATTAGTTTGTGAATACTGCAAGATTTCATCCATCAGCCTCATGAAGGTTGCAGGAGCATTCATCAACCCAAAAGGCATAACCAAGCATTTAGAAAGGCCTTCCTTGGCTTTGAAGGTAGTCTTCCACACATTAGAGGGTTCAATTGGTACCTGGTGATATCCTAACTTCAAGTCAATCTTGATGAAATATTTCCCCTCTTCCGTTGGTCTAGAAGGCCATCAATCCCTGGGATCGGGTGCTTATTCTAGACAATGATCTTGTTTAGTACCCGATAGTCAATACAGAGTCTCCAAGTCCCATCGTTCTTCTGTACCAACACGATTGGGCTCCCACGGGGTGATGAACTCTGTCGAATGTGATCTTTCTACAACAACTCCTAAATCTACCTCTTGATTTCATCGTTCTCTAGAATGGAGCACTAATAGATTGGTCCATTAGGCAGCGGCGTACATGGGGTCAGTTTGATGGAGTGCTTGACCTGGAAATGCAGAGGAACCCATGCGAGGGTGGTGAATATGTCCTCGTACTCCTCCATGACCTTCACCATCTGTAGTTGTCATGTGAAGGGGCCGTGTCTAGAGGTCGTGGCCACAACACTCTTCTTTCCCTGAGGGCATATCATCAGGAAAGCAAATTTCCTGGTTTTGGAAATGAGCTTACTACATTCTTTTGCAGTAACCAAAGAGATGGCAGTAGGTGATGCTACCTCCAGTATCCTGTACGACTTATTTCCCAAAGTGACAATAACAGCATGAGGCATTGATTGATACACAGCATGTCATTTCCACATGTATGGTTGGCCAAATAATACATCACAAACCTCAAGGGGAACAACGCCACATAATACCTCATTCTTGAAGGGCTTGATGTTGTATGGAAGGTGACACTGCTGGCTCACACAAAGATCCCATCCCTGGTGAAGCCACCCGATGGTGTACGATTGGGGATGTGTTGTGGTCGGTAGGCCTAGTTGCCTCATGACCTCTGCCTAAATGAGGTTCTTTTGGCTCCTGTTATCAACAATGAACTATAGTGGGGAACCCTTTACCCACATCTGGGAGTGGAAGAGGTACTCCTCCTCCTCTAGATCTTTAGGTTCCTACTTCATGATATTCGTGGTGCCAACGGTGGCGTTGGGCTCCACATCGATAATTTGCTTCCCTTTGTCATTCCCCTTGTCGGGTTCTTACTTGGACATGGAACATGCATCTGATTCTGAAGCCTTTACCTCAACCACTAGTGACTTCTTGGCCCGACACTCACTTTTATTGTGAGTGGAGCTCTTATGGAACTCACACCACTTTCCTTTGTCCTTCTTTGCCTTCACGATGTTGTTATTTGCTTGCGGCTTTGGTAGGTTGTCCTAGGCCACCCCGCCTTTGCTTTGTTCTTTGTTATGTGGTTTGGGGGCACCTTTCCCTTACTCAGGATTATGAGAACCAAAGTCTCACTTCTTCTATTTAAACTTTTGCTCGATCTTGACAGTGTATCGGTACGCCGTGCGGAGCGAGGAGATGTCCTCGAACTCCATATGATCGTAGATGTACTTGTGTAGGCAGTTGTGGTATTTGAGTACCAAATTCTACTCAGTATCCTTGATACTCAACTTTTTATGAAGGGTATGAAAAATATTGGTAAATTCTGGCACATCTTGGTCCCTTCCCTACTATAGCAAGGTCCACTTTATGTATTTATCCTCATAGCTTCCAACAGGGTAGTACTGCTCCTTGATGGCATCTCGCAATGAATTCAAAGTAGGTGCTATTGAAAACAGTGAGGTCATAATTTCATCTTCTATTCGCGGTAGGTTTCCCACCAGTTCTTGATGTGGAGAGCGACTTCGAGAAGAGTGAAAGTAATCTTTTCTCATCTTGAAAAATCATGGACAGAAAAATACCGTTCTAGTATATTTAACCATTTATCTATAGCATCTACGTCTATCTAACCCTCAAATGTGGGAATGTAAAAGTTAGCTTATACCTTAAAGGGTGTGGCGCTTTCAGAGTAGCTGCTGGAAGTAGATGTGTCTCCCCCGGGTTGTCATTGAAGGATTTGGGCAAAGTTGTCCATCATCGCATTCCTTTGTCACTTAAGGGCCTCTTGTAGCAAGATTTTGATAGGATCTCCTACCCCCTTGTCTTTCTTTTCATCCGCCATGGGTGGCCATCAGGATTTGTGATGTTGGCCTTGCAAAGGTTCGACTAATTCAAGCCCTAATTCATATCCTGACCTCGTTGGGGACATGCAAAGAGAAACAGAGAAAGAGCAGACCACTCTGATACCATTGATCTAGATTTAAACAGGAATGCAACAAATTATAGATATAACTATAAATACAGAGATGCAGTAGAAATAATACTTCATTTTATTAATGTGAAATACTAAAATATGCCTAGTAACAAAAATGGAAATAAACTAGCTCTGGCGATGGTAGCTTATCCCTGAGAAGAGATGTGAAGGCTACATGCCTCTGAATTGCCTTACAATGAAGCTCAAGGGCATTTTCTATTATTGAACAATAAGAGAAAACCCTAAACAACCAAAACCCTAACCTGAGGAGATGTGACAGCAAGAGTTTATGTGCCCTATTAGGGTTAGTTGGACAGCCAACTTCCTAGGGTTATGACCTGGTCATATTATCTCCTTCTGATGCACATGATATCCCGTTGGAAAGATCTCTTTGAGGACTACAAAAGAAAACACATTTTTATAATAAACTGATGGCGGTAGATTTCCAAAAAACATTGTTTAGGGCCTCAAAATGGCTCTAGAAGTTTAGAACCTAAAAAACCACTAAAAATAGTAAATTATGCTACAATTAAGGAAAGTATAAAACTGAAAGAAACAATGGCAGGGGTCCAAGTGGAATTGGTAGGTCGCCACCAATATTCACATGGATCATATCATTGCATGCATGGTGAAATATGCCTCTACCTTGTAGAGTTTTTTCACTCTAAATCCTTTTTGTTTAACTTGTCCAGTAAAAACATTCTTCAAAAAATATTTTCCCTTACCAAACAACACCTCATAACCTCTGTCCTCTAATACAACTACATAAATCAAAATCTTCTTCATCTCAGGTACATACATAACATCTTTTAGATGAATATGGGAGCCTGATTCCCTCTTAAAGGTGGAAACACCAATTCCTTTGGTACTATAACTCCCATCATCTCCAAATTCTATGTGCAATTTGAGATCGCTCTCCTCTAGGCTAATAAATAATACCTTGTTTCCTGTTATATGATATGAGGCACCAGCATCTAGGTATCACTGACTCGCTCATATTGGGCTTTCCATGCAAGAAAAGAGGGTGAAATCTAACATGAATTAAGATTCCAGAGCATCTCCTCCTACTCCTCCTGCGAGCTCTTCGTTAGATTTCTTTTATGGACACTAGGTTTCATATTTTCCATATTCATGGCAATCAAAACATTTTATTTTGTCGATGTTGATCTTGTTTGCATTGTTTTGGCTGGATTCTACCTCCCCTTGGGCCTTCATGCCTCCAACCTTCTTTCCTTTTCCAACTAGAGCACACTCTTCATACTCATATTCAATGGATGTGACACCATCTCTAGTGTTTCTTCATCTTCTCATGCACCAAATCAGACCAAAGTCTTCCCCAATCTGATATCTTGTCTCTTCCATTAAATGAATCCTAATAGCTATGTCAGGATTTTAGAAGGCAAAGGTGTGCTAAGCTCATAATTTCTAATCATGGAACATTTCCTCCTACTACTCCAATTTCATTTTCTCCTACATGCGAATGCTCCCGAGTTTATCTCTTAATAAAAATTTCCTAGCATCACTACTGCTCCATAATATAGTTGTGATTATTTTCCACATTGAAAAATGACTCTCATTTCAATGCAATTTTGAAACCATATGATATTTTACACCCTCTAGAATAATCCTCCTTACTCTTGATGTGTCTTTCTTCCACTGAGCAAGTGCTTATGCATTTGATGCAACTAGTTTTAGAATATCAGTTTGTGTACATTCTCATACTCCATTGTTATCTGAGACAACTTCCATCCTATCTATCCAAGCACAAAATTCAAGGTTCCCTCTAATGCATGCTCTAACCTCAATCTCTTGAAAAACATTTTTCCTACAATAAGGAGAATCTACACCAAAAGCTCTGCAAATTCAAATTTATTTGAGAGAAGATATAGAATAAGGTTTCTATGTAGTCTTCTAAATATCTGATACCTTGCAGAAATTAATATAAATTTGCAACTACTAATGTATTCAAAATGAAATCAAGAGACATAAATTTCTTCCACTTAATATGCGGAAAGGAAAACATACAATAGAAACACATGTAATCATTTAATCACAATGAACATAGTATTTTTACTAGGGAACCCAACTACGAAAAACCCCTCTTATGTTTATATTATACCATATGAGACAATTGATCTATTACAATGTCAACTCCTATACTTGAAGCTCAACTTACACTACAATATTGATCTCCTCCTCTTGAGACTACTCTGGAAAAGGCGGAACCTTCACTCACTCTACCTGCACTTGTGTTCCTCCATTCACTCTTATTTATTTCCAAAATAATAAGGAAATTAGGTCATGTTTTACATACCAAATTTTTACACTCAATAGTATACAATAATAAATACAATTATTCCTTTTCCCTCCACTCAACTAGGCAATTCAAAGTCCATGCATGACTGGGTCTATTTCTAGTAAGTTGATTAGCTAACTAAGAGATCAGTGATTTAACAATAGTCATAACTACTCAACTGACCTTCCACTAACATGACTAATGACTAGAGCTTAGTTAAATGAGTTCAACTAGAAATAACTAAACTATAATTCTATATCTTGGAAATCAACTCATGCACAACTCTATTTCTAGCCTACAAATTTGAATATACTAACTTAACTAGTAGTCAAGGAAATGTCACTCTAGCTAATCATAATCCAAGTCATCATGTTGACGAGGAAAATCGAATTTCTCCATTTGGCTAAGGCAGAAGTCAAATGAAGCCTTTTCTTGCTATGATTTCAACAAAATTGGTTCTAAAATGTTTTTCCCCAATTCTCTAAACTATGACACAATAGTTTAAACAAACCTATAAGTTGACTACAATGATTTTTACACTATAAAGGTAGCAAATTAGATGAAAATAATATAGTGATTCAATATGAATTTAAAACAACAAGACACCTAGGTTTTCTTCATTAACAATCAATACCTTACCATCCTATGATTAGTTGAGAAGTGGAATTTGTTGATCATATCTTCAAAAATGTGATCTAGAGAACAAAATAATTGGTACCTTATGCACTTTACGATTATGACCTTATCTAACCTAAGTAATGACTACCACTAGGTTCATATTATTTCAACTTGTTTATGAAATGGAGGTAGTCACACAAATTAAACCTAAGATTATATCTTAAAAAACATGATCTAGATGATATTCAGGAAGCACAAAACTAATTGGTACCTTATTCACTTTGGGATTATGAATTTATCTAACATAAATAAGTTTGCTTCTAGTTTCATATTATTTCAACTTGTTTATGAAATGGAGGTAGTCAAAACAATTGAATGAGATTCCATATTTAAAACTTGTAATGGAACTCTTTCTTGGCACTCCTATAAGGGAAAAACAGCTATTGCATTTGACCCTTATTGTTGAACAATGTCGAGATGCAGTGATGGCCAATGAGACTTGTAAGAAGTTTGTTAAATGTTAGTACGATAAATTTGTGGGACCTCATGTGTAGGATGGAAGGTGAATTCGTTTTGATCTATGATTAGGGCCATGATAAGGTAATTATAGGAATTTTAGAACCACTTTTGGATAGTTCCTACATTGTGAAATGTGTGTCAAAAAGAGGGGGCTATTGATCTGAATGGAAAATGACATAAACCCATGGTATTCATCCACTCATGGTATTTACCCATGGTATTGTAAGTGGGATCCACCCATGGTATTTTAAGTGACATCCACCCGTGGTATTCATTCACCGATGGTATTTTTCGATAGTATCGTGACATCCACCCATGTTATTCATTCACCCATGGAATTTACCCGTGGTATTGTAACCGAAAAATACTATAAGTAACAAGTTTCATTTCGTAAAAGGAAAATTTGTCCGCCATAATGTAGATTTTACAGTTATTCTTTGTTTTAATAAAAAAAAAATTGTGGTTTTTTTTATTGGGCATTATCCTCTTTTTATTTTCCCATTTCGGTTTTCTATATCTAGGGGCCTCTCGCCCCAAGATCCATTTCAATTTTTTACACCTTGGGGGCCTCCTACCAAGATCTGGATCAGTGGTATCAGAGTAGGTTATTATTCCATGGGAATGAGGATTGGATGCATATCTTAGTTTCAATTTTTACATAAATATTCAACAAACTTCAAGCATGTGCTACATCTTATACAGAGCATTTTCTTGGGCCAAGCGGGAATAATTTTTATTTTTTTCATTCTTTTTGCATGAATGTTTTTGGGCACTGAGTTTGTAGATCAGATCTGATATATTTGGTGCAAAATTTACAAAATCAAATAGCACATCTGGATTTATTGCAAACAAATACCAAATTCAAAAAAAAAAAACAACTGAATCATTGTCCAGATGAGGGAAATATCGCTGATTTAAAATTAGTCAAGTTGCAGAAATGTTTCTCACAGCAAATTGTGGATGACGACTCTGCTATATTTGTTTTTGAAATTTCGGTGCCAAATTTCAGAAAAGTGATTGCAGATTTGAGCTCCTATCAAAAGATTTCTCAATATAAAAAAAAAAAATGGGTCGAATCAGAGTTTGGATGTGGTAGATATCGATAATTTATAATCAACAATTTTTTTCAGAACTTTTGTGATAACAAAAAAGTTGCAGCCTGGATCTCAGTTTCTAGAGTGTCTAGATAAGGATTTCCAACACATGGGAAGATGCAAGATGGTCATTTTGTTTCCAGAAACAAGTTATAATAAATATTTTGAGTTATATTGACTAAGTTATGTCCATTTTAATTCTGGAAAAACATTCAGAGCGGGTTCACTTAGAGATGTGCATCATGATTTAGTAGGCACCTCCTTCACATTCATCACTTTTAGCATAGTAGCATTCAACTTTGGTCCTTTGGAGACATGGCCTCCCACCACAGGCTATATAGGCACTATTGCTTCATCAATAACCAACATCACAATTATGGGTCAACTACACGAAATCCATGTCATCGAAGTCCATTTGCTAGGCTGCACACTATTAGTATCACAATTGGTCACAATCATTACAAGGTATCTCTATTCTCGGATCTTCATTTATCATGGTTATGGGTCATCCAAAAAGCCACACTTCATCAAAGTCCATTTGCTAGGCCACACACTGTCAATATCACAGTTGGTCACAAGCATTACAGGTTATCTCTATCCTTGGATGTTCGTTCATCATGGCTATGGATCATCCAAAAACCCACACTTCATCAAAGTACATTCGCTAGGCCACACACTATCAGTATCATAGTTGGTCATAAGCATTACATGGTATCTCTATCCTCGAATCTTCATTCATCATGGTTATGGGTTAACCACATAAAACCCTTCTCTTCAGTGGCTCTTCATATTCAACAAAGGCTTCGCATGAGAGAACTTCACATAATGGGGACCACTACTTCTTAAGGAGGGAGGAATGATCTTAATGGAAAATGACATGAACCCATGGTATTCATCAACCCATGTTATTCATCCGCCCACGAAATTTAACCATGGTATTTTATGTGGCATCTACCCATGGTATTTAACGACCCAAGATCTGGGTCACCTATGACATAGTTGAACATGATGAAATTGACAACCGAAGCCATGGAATTTTCTCTATATCAAAAATGACTTTACACAGGCCACTATTTTTAGAAGTGTTATATACATTATCCATTACTTTTGTGTGTGGCGTGGTTTTTTATAATGATATCCATATAGAAAATCTTGCTTAGATTCTTATCATAATTGGTACTTGATTTTCAAATCTCAACATTGACCTCAATCTATATAGTCTTCATAAATGACAACAAAACTAGTACACAAGATCTTTCTTCCACTTCCTGGCTGATCTTCTTACCCATAGATGAATTGGTGATTTTATGTGCCATATCCCTAGGTCCTATAACTAGAAAAATTGAGTATGTTATGATTGAGCTATTGTGCAAGGTTCTTATTCTCAACATTTCTAGGTTAGCTTCCAGGTTGAGTTCTCGAGTAGTGGCCTTGCAACTGGCTATTGTATATATATATATAATATATATATATATATATATATATATATATATATATATTATATATATATATATATATAATATATATATATATATATATAAACATTAAATAGTACATATTCTTGAAATACATTTTTTTATTAAATGATTATTAACATATACCAAGAGGTTCTAACAATTAGCTAATTCCTTGACTAGCTATGTTAGATTGGGATTTTCTATATAATTAAGTGTCACACATAAGAATGCATGTCTATAATCACATGGATAGTATTCAAATCACTTAGAAAACATATGTACAAGTCAAAATTTATAAATATACATGTCAAAGTGTTTTATATTCCATTATATGAAAGCTAATTTAATAAACACAATATGGTTGTTAGGCGCATACAATGGTCATAGAAAGTCCTCGATAGCTATCATGATAAGTAGTCAAAATGTGGGGTGGAACTATACTCTAGTCCTCATAGGACGTTGGATGCCCATGGAATCATATCATGGAACAAGCAACCCGCCTTAATATTTTATAGAAATGACAAGAAAACCTAACCATTTGGTGTTGAAGTTGTTAGGAAACATCATTCATACTTATTAGGGATATGAACATGGCGATGCCTTTTAGGTTCCTGTGCACCTCTTATAGGTCATGTGAAATGTTGTCATTATTTTCCTCTCCTTATAACACCACATAACACATTCTACCATGTAGTTTTGAGATCCTTGTTGGTTTTACTAGTGCCCACTATGTGTCATAGCCAACATTTCAAGTTAGTTATATTGCATCATGAAAATATATTGTGTGCATTTCGAAATAATAGAAAAATGAAAAACTTAAAAAAAAAATTCACATATGAATTTTTGTTACCAAAGTATGCTCAATTCTCACCCTTCTCTAGTCTCAAATCTAGATCATGTCATATGTTGATCCTTGCATACATGTAGTCATAAACTACCATAATTTTCTCAATCGTCTAGCTAGAAACAACATGATAAAAAGAAAAAACTAGAGCCCCACAAACTATACTGAATATCAAATCTATTGATGAGTTCATACATGGCTTAGAGGTATTAATAAATGGTGTTGACATCTTCAATCTCATGAGAGTGATCTTCTCTAATTTCCACTATTGTGCCATCGTATATTTTATTAGTTATCCCTTCATATTTTCTACAACATCTTTGCACCAACTAAACATGGTAGGATTAAGATGTTATATGAAGAACTAAATGAGGCTCTTTAAATACATGCGAGGACAAATGGTTCCTTCCATATGACTAATGTTTAATAGGTTGGTGCAAAGAGTAAGATCATTAATAGCCTCGAATGGAAACTTGTTGGTACTTTTCATAATACCCCTTCAATGATACCATGCTATGTACTTCACAATTGACTCTCCACTCTCCATTTCTCCATGTAAGTTCACTAGATCACACTACTTTGATAACCTTGCGGGAACTAGATATCCTCTACCTATATTCTCAAGATTTGGCCCCCTGAAAAGAAATGTTACCCATCAAGGTCCGAAAACTCTACCAACCTCTAAAGCAAGGAATTTTGGTCCACATGTTTTAGGTTAGGACATAGTTTAGCAAACCAAGTTCTCTTAAAGTGTTGAATGGAGCTATATTTTGCATTGTAGTGATATTATTCAATTTTTCTCTCTCCCTTTCCATCGAATAATGGAAACAAATTTGGCTTGCAAAATAGACAAACAAAAATTGTAGAAAACTTCAAAAAAATATAAATTTTTGGCTTTGAGAACGATGGACATACCCTAGAATGTTGCTAAAGAATGATTTGTCATGCCCAATTATTGTGATAGAATTTAGCAGCATGGCTTTCCTAGAATATGTAGTAGATCATTTAGCAGAAGAAAAACTTTCACTTTACGACGTGCATTCATATGGAGGGATTCACTTTGGGAGCAAGGTGCATTCATATCAGGGGATATATATTGAGGAAAAAAAGACAATCTATTTGAGCATATAATAGGGAGTAAAATATTTTTATATTAGAAAATACAAAAAAATAGAGCTCAGACTTAATGAAAAATGCAGAAGGGTATAAAAAATGTTAATGAAAAATAGATACTTACAATATGTAGTAAAAATATGAATTTTTTAAATTAGAAGAGTATATTGGATTTGTATTTATAAAAAGTTAAATAATATGATTTCAAAAGTTATTTTCCAAAATATATTTAAATTAAAAACACAGTTTAATATACCAAAAATACAGATGATATATACCAAAAATACAGATAATATATAAAAAGGCAAATTGCATGCCATGTCATCCCTCACTACCGCATATGTTCCATTTAAACGTTCTATTTCCTTTAATGGTTTAGTGTCAATCGTATGTCCACACTGATTATGAATTGCGCAAAGGTGAAATGTTGTGATGAGCACATCAATGTAGCACACCAATGATAATAATATTTATTTTTTTTGCATCTTTTGCACTGTCGTTGAATTTTAAATTATGGTTATAATCAGATGTACTATTCATTTGTCTTTATAAGACCTTGGTTAATTGTAATTTGAAACTTAACAAATTTGATTAACATATTCATGTTCCTCTGAATTTCAGTCATTCGGTAGAAACACGATGCATGTGTTGGGTCATATCCTTTAAAATATAAAGGGATTTCTCAATACTTAATAAATTCTATCATATTTTTTAGAATATAAAACCGACATAGATAAACATTATTTTAAAAATTTGAAGTCTAAATTTTTAGAAACTGTAATTTTTTATTGTTTAAATAGTATTTTTGATTGCTATACAAAGTGTAAGTTTAATTTTTCTTTGGATTTAGAAAAAATATAGATACTTAAAAAATATCAAACTGTAAATACATAAAAAAAGTCGAACAATATATAATATATAGATATAGATAATTAACATTAAAATATTTTATATAACACTTATATCTAGACATTTTATAAAGGCAGATGTATATTTTTAAGTATACATCAATATTAATTCCTATTAAAATATCTTATTAATCACCCACATTTAATATTTTTAACATTAAATATTTTCTTTTAAGAAAAACTTTAAATCTAATTACTTTGCATTAAATTAGATTACATCATATGGAAAACTAACTAAACATACATAGCATATTCATCTTTTACATACATAACATATTCATTTTTTGTTTTTTTATTAGAGTAGATAGAGCATATTCATTGGTTTTTTTTATGATAGTGGACTTTACTTTTCTATTTAAAATTTTATTTTATTTCAAGAAAGCACATATCAACTCAACCTTAAAAAAAATTCAGTATCGAAATTAGATGTAATTGTATATTTTATTAATAATGAATCCATACAAGTGATGATAGTTTTAAATAGAGGAGGAATAACCTGTTATAAAGTTTTATCAACCCAATGTTTCGGACTACCGAATGAGTCCATCATCAAGG